>JTDE01004260.1:29730-60379 GCA_014338405.1 Paragonimus skrjabini miyazakii
GTGCACTCTAATGAACGAATTCATAATGTTTTAAGTGTCACCTGCCTACGGCACAGGGGGGATGTTTCTAATTTGACAGAACGATGATGAGTAGAGCTAGTTGAAGTGAAAATGTTTCCACAGAAAAATCAACGTAACTCAATAAAAATCACATTATATGTAGTTACCCAGGCCCGATGGCTGACTCAATCCGATTGACGAATACACAAAACCTCTGTTCATCTGACTTATCCCCCAATGTGCATGTGCATATAAGGTCCATGCATGCTGAATAGTACAACGCATCCATTATTTCGCTTGTTCAACAGTGTGACGTGACGTCACGTGACTGGTGCATAATGGTTAGTCAGCCAAACCTGTTTGCTAACAAGCTGGCCCACTTGTATACAAACTTTGCAGCAATCAACCATTAAGAATTAAAGTTAATCTGAACCAATAATAGATAATTCTTAAAAATAAGCTGTCACAATCAACACTAGGCGCCGCGGCCTTAAAAACCATGGAGAGGACTCGTAAACTGCACTAATTTTGGATAATTTTCCTGGTCGTGAAACAAATCAGGCATAATACACATCCTTTTACAGTAAGGGAAGGAATAGTTTGTTAAAAAACGTCTAACAGAGCCACGGTACACTAAACAGAACTCACGGTAACTTACATTTGCGACCTAACGATTTTTTCACGTTATTTGTAGTCACGTAGTCCGTGCCAATTTCCCAGTCAAATCCCCCCTTCAATCTTCGTTTGCGTCACGTCGAAGGTTCAGTTGACCAGTTAAGTATTCATCTAAAATGTTCCTGAAAGGCTCGTAAATAAGCTGGCGCCACTGGTGCAACCTCTATCCGAATAAGTGTGAAATCACTTTTGCGACACGAATAGTCATTTAATCTCTCCTACCAACATTTTGCTTCCTTTTCGAAATACCAAGATTTTATGTTCAACTAACATGCCCTTCTAATTGTATGTCCGGACTTCCTATGCGTCATCAATGCACGTCCCAGAACTATATTATTCAGTTGTGGTCTGAGCTTACTAACATACTTAGTTAGCACTACCTCATTGTGACCATCTGAGGTGCAGAATATAATCATTCCGATGACGCTACGGGACATTCTTAATTCAGGAGCGCATAATACTGACAGAAATAACCAATATGTAATATTACCGTCAGGGCGAAACAATCGTTTTGTCTGAATATAATGTCTAGACCTGGAACACTGGTTTTTGAGTGGTTCGTACTACTACTGTGTTGTACATTCGTTAGTCTTGTTCACTATGCAATCACGATTTGAATTAATGGATGTAATTTGGGCGTTTGTCAATTCAAATTGTGCTCGCTAACCGTGATCGCTTTCCAATTTATTGCAATTTTTCATGCGATTGGGTGAATACTGTTAACCTTACTCGCAGCTTGAATACAGTGCTTTCGTCTGACTGTTAAGTTGATTTGTATTGATGTTTTCGTCAATAGGCCTAGGGCTGATGGTATTGAAATTAAAATGGATCGGAACGTCTTATTTCCACAAAGACAACAGCTTGACAACCAAAACAGGTTCGCTCTTTCCGCAGGATGTTATCTGCCTAATAGATTCTGGTATGTACCACAAGTTATGTAAGATGTTGGGTATATGTGTATATCACACAGCGATAGCGGCAGTAATCTGCATATATTATAGTGCGGTTAACAACCTATTACAGATTCTAGAAACTATCACATGTGCAACCATGAGCATAACAAAACCTTATTTGTGGTTTATTTAATCAGTCTATCCAGCACTTACCGCGTTTGGATATGTTGTTTCAGCTACTGGTTCTAATCCGACTAAAGTCCACGTGTTTTACATTTGGGTCGCTTCTAACTTCAATCAATCTAATTGCTTATCAGATTCACAGGACTGTACACGGCAGAATCTATTAAAAAAAACGTATCCGACGACTAAAACTTTGTTTCTATGGTTTCTGTGGAGATCATAAGCTATCCTTTGATTAGTTAAGTTAAATCTGTATATGCTCGGTTGTATATTTTGCATTATATACTTGTTTTATGTACTTAGGTCAAAACTTGTTCACTTCCAGAGTCCGGGAGTGGTATAAATCATAAAGACCAATCAGTGAGAACTTCTGGGAAGTAGCTAATCATTTGATTTTAAGCTTTTCCTGAGATTTTCAATTCTCCGTTAAAATTTTTCAAGAGAGGACGACTTAAAAGATGTTGACGGTATGCATTTAAGTGTTAGCTTGACAGCAGGGATTCTTGCGGAGAAAATGTTTTACGGAACTTGCCAGTTGCATGCGTTGGATCATGCCGTATAACTTTAAGTGAAAAGCTGATCGGCATCTAGAACCCCGAGAAAAGTCAGAAAACAAAGCTTATGAAACCGAATGTTGTACAGCAATCTTCAATTAGTCACGAACTAAGTAGGTGATTAACGGCATTCAGTGTCAAACTGTTCTGCAGATAGCTCCAGGTGGTCGGTGCTAACTTAACTCCACTGCTGGTCTTGTTCAATATATAATTATCCCACATGGTTTCAAGTGGATCATTTTACCAATAAATTCATATATTGTATGAAAAACTACAAGGTGAAAGGAGTGCAATCGTTAGATCTACTTTTAACTGTTCACCTGAATAGGAAACTAGGCGATAGGTGAGTATTTCATGCGAAATCAGATTGTCGAGGATAGACCAAAATTGGAGGTTTGATTTGTCACCATACTTACAGGAGTATACGTGTCCGAAATGTGTTTCCAGAGCAAATAATGTGCTGAGAGACTAAATTGCGAGAAATCTAAGCTTCCGATTAATTCGAACCTGCAAAGAAAGTATCATGTCAACAAATATTATGTCAGTTGACAGCTGCATTTGATTACAGTTGCACTATACAGATTTTACAGTGACTCCCCTATAAATTGCATCTTTCCACTTTCTTTTATCGCATCAATGACCCTTTCCTAATGGTTGTAAAAATGCCTTGTTTTTTATGGTTCTTTATTGATTCTTTCCCCCTTTAGAGTCATGTCTCTTTTCCTACCGGTTCATTAGGCCGTTATCTTATCCATTAGGCGGTTCCTTATTTGCCAACTCCGTTGAAATATATTTCCTGTCGGTGTAACAGCGAACTTATCTTCAGTGCCTTATTCTGCACTGGTTTGGTTTTGCTATTCAATATTAATTTGACACCATACACTAGTTTGTCGACTGACTGTGTACACTCGAGGTCTCACAGTCAAAGTTTATCTCAGTAATTTTGTGTAGCATTATTTTGTGGTACTGTGCCAAATCATGCCTTCAAGACGTGATACACGAACGGGTCGACGAATCGACGTCGTTTCAACTACCTGACTTGAACTATTTGTTTCATCGATCCGCCGCTGGCATCTAGCAAGAGGATTTGGTCCATCGACCACGCCTTATCAGACAATTCCTAGTTTACATATAAACGACACCTGTAGGCAGGGCACGGTTTGGAGTTCTGTTTGAGGTTGACCAAATCTCGGCGATGAAATCCTTTTCAGATGACGTTTCTACACAACGATGCACGTGATTTTTGGTTCACTCCTACCAAGTAGTCCATTTAGAAACATTTTGAACAGCAGACTACCATAAATCATATTATGAATAATGTTTACACTGACCAGTAGTTTGGTGGACTTTATAATTTGGAAGAAACTCAATTGCGAAACCATGGACTTCGGCTGGATTCGAACCAGCGAAAGAAACAACATTTCCGAACGTGGCAAATGCCTTACCGACTGAGCTACGAAGCCAAATCGGAAGCTCAGACATTCCACAGGTAAATCTAACTACCCACCGGCGTGGATTCATAGTTTGGCTGGTAGAGCATTTTCCTGCGTTTGTGCATGTTTTTCCTGTTGTTAATTTGAATCCAGCCGAAGTCCAGATTTT
Organism: Paragonimus skrjabini miyazakii; assembly: GCA_014338405.1. Classification (NCBI taxonomy): domain Eukaryota; kingdom Metazoa; phylum Platyhelminthes; class Trematoda; order Plagiorchiida; family Troglotrematidae; genus Paragonimus; species Paragonimus skrjabini miyazakii. The sequence continues at coordinate 33,638 of JTDE01004260.1, forward strand.
TCGCAATTCAGTCTCTTCTAAGTTATTACTGATGTTCTACCTTGGCAAATTGATTGGTAATTCCGTGTTTGGTTTTTCACAGAGTTTGGTTTCAGGTTCTAAACGCTCCGCTGATAAAAGTGCAAGAGCATCAGAGTGTAAGAAATTCCAATGAGAACAGTGGGAAAACGTCAGGGTGTCACCGGTTAGCAGCACATTGAAGTGTGAAACCAGTTGAATCCCTGGGTAGACATCTGCCAGAAGGTGCTTGCCGCCACACACTTTTCAAAAGAAGCTTCCAGCTCCCTTATGATTGCCGCACATGTCAATAATCATGGACTCAGAGGAAAACAGCGATCGCAACAAATTTACGTTGTTGTTTCATTGTTTTTGACTGCAGCCACAATGTGAGTTCCCCAAGACAGTACAGTAGCCCGGACGATTATACTGTCCACATCCGTTTTCCGTAGCACCTTTGATGTCTCATCCCGATGACTGTAGGAAAAAGCGCGACGATTCTAGAAGGCAGAGTCACTGCTAATCTCTAAATTTGCTAAGAGAAGGTGAATCCGATTAACACTGTTGGAGCGTACACAATGAATTTTTGGTGTGCCATATCAGAAAGTGTTCCACTTGTTATATGCAGTAATACCGTGTGATCTACTGCCCTTATTACTGTGGAATCCAAGCTGGATGTATTTCGACAGAAAACCAGCAATGAAGCAGGAATTTAAACCCATTTCTGAAGTTGGACCAACAAGTTCGTTTCGTCTGATAATACATGGCGGTGACTAATTTCAGTTTGGTTACACACAGATATTTGTGACAACGAATCGGGCTTGTCAGTGAGGTCAAAAGACACTTTCCCGTGCTCCATATTACAGTATGTTGAGCTCCGATCACAACAAGAAATATGTACTGTGCACTGTCAGACACTGAGATTCGTTCTAATTAACCGTAATGGTTTACTGTTGCTTGTTTCTCTCGTGCTTTCCACTCACTCGCTCCCTGTGTGGTAGCTCACACTGTCTGCATGAAAGTTTCGTTAAGTCTGCCCTTTCAATCACTTTATCCAAATGAATGAACAGGTGGTTCACAGTCCGTAGTTCGCATAAACCGATCGTGTGGGTAAAAATATTAGCATCACTCTTGCTTGGTGTTCTTTTAAGCATGTCCACTCCTCTGGAACTGGTTGTTCATGCTTGCTGTTGTTTGCATTGGTCTAATACTTTTCTGACGAGTATAGATCTTTCCTATAAAGGCTCTTCTACAATCGGATGCGTATATAATCTTTATTTTTTCACCTGCCTCAAGACAGCTACATCAACTTTGGTGTGTTTGTTGACAGTAGAAAATATTTGACCCCTGAAATTGCGAGGAACAAAGCGTTACGTCGTAATTCGCCCCAGGCGAGTGAGGGGAGAACCTCATTTGCGGAGATTCTGGAATAACTTTATCAAGGGAAGACTCATCTACATCGGAACAAATCAGACACATTTCCAAGGCTGCATAGGGCTAATTGCGTTGTTAATTGGCCATTCACGGTGAATAGAAAAACGCATACGTTTAGGCGATATTATGGTGGACATGCTAGCGAAGCAATCAATTCATTCAAAAATCATAAACATTCAGCAACGGTTACCTAATCAAGTCATGATCAAAGAATGTGCGCATCCTTGGACAATTATGGATACAGTAGCCTGCAAAGGCTGGTCTAAATGGAATCAACAGAGAGACTGTAAGCTAAACACACCGTACTCTTTCTGCCCAGCTACACTCTCCCGAACATGTACTTGCTGAGTAGCTATGACATTATGCCTATTAAAACTAAGTATTGTTGTTATTGGTGTCTCAGTAGACAACGCTCTGATTACCCTTGCTGAATGCAAATCATTCGTTTGGTTAACAATTCTCTCCATCACTCATCCGACTTAAAATAAGCCATGAAGCTGGGTGTGTTGATCGACAGAAATCAAAACATTTGAGAACAGATTGGTGTAAAGAAGACGGTATAATGTATCAAGAGTTCCTGTCAGAAAGTAGACTGGATGGCACGAACATTTCTACGACATGAAATGTTTGTGAACCAAACAAAATACAAGTGACTGTCCAATGGAGCGAAAAGAATGGGTTAGTCTATAATGATCGTACACTCAACTGTTGAAAACAATACGACTTACTACAAGATTATTCATTTTCTACATTGAATTCCTGACACTTGCGAAATCACCTAAATGAATTGAAGTATATTCTTAAGAAATGTTGGCAAATCAACGAGAATGTATCTACAAAAAATGTAACAGACCTAATGGAGTCCAATTTAGTCTATCTAAAATGTGTATGTTTAGTCTACATCGAGCGTTGGAAACAGCCAAGTTCATTGTTTTTTCCCAAAATCTTACCATGGGTCGTGAAATCTTCAACCATAAACGGACTAGTGTTTTGAATTGTCTGATTAATGCAGTAATGTTCTCCGTCGTCACCCTAAATATTCACTGTGACCAGTGTCCGCGAGAAGTCGACCACTGAACAAGTAACCGTGATGCTTTATCCCATGTATCTAGGTGTTCAGCAACGAGGGTGCTTCATGAAATCAACTTCCGTTCAACAGCATTCCAAACTGACGTTCGTGGGCTCGACGGATACGGACACAAAGTGATAAAAACTACAACGCTGTGATTAAAACAGATAAGTATCTGCGATATGGCCCCTTATTCCTTTATCCTTAGGACAGCTTGAGCTATTAAGGCGACACCGTAGTGTCTTGAATGAAATAGTGAGAAAACGCAATTTATGTGATGTTATGCGTAATAACATTTTGTATATTCTGATCACACATGGACATGTAACTAATTTTAAAAGAGTCAAAATACCGCAGAACGGAAGTCATGGCTTAAGGGATTAAAAAGACGGACAAAAACCTGGAAATCCAAACTGTGGGACTGTCGACTGTCAGGGTAGCCCCAGCGTCAACACAAATTGGTCTTGAACACACAAGGAAGACTATGACGTTTAATAGCCAAAGACAGAGCAAACTGGATTATGCGTTTCCGGTTGCCCCGAAAAAAATGGAATGTCTGTCAAATATCGACAATTTTAAAAAATAGCACGTTTTGTGCATTAGGTAGACTCGTTTGGGAAAAGTGTTGTAAAATACTTTTAAACTATTCTTCCACCCCTTATTTTCGTAGTGAACATCTTACTTTGCAAAGGATGATTACTTACATACCATTGCTTTAAGACAACACAAACGTTAACCTCAAATAAACAACCCGGAATGATGTGTAAGTGTGCGAACAACCCGCGGTTCATGAAATGCATTCAAACAAAATGGCCAACAAATCCAAGTGGTTGTAATCTTAATGTAGAATCGTTCACGGGCCATAGCTATGGCACTTGGTCGGCAGGTCAGATATATTTATCAAAAGTGGAATCAATATTATGCAGGTGTTTTTATTTCCATTCAAAATTTTATTTCCTTTTCGCAGTTATGGCACATTTTTAAAACCACGCGTGGGATAAGGGTAGGTATACCAATGAGTAAATGAAGTCATTGAGACAGATGTGTGAAGATGCAGCTGGTGGCTTTTGACAAGACAGTGTATTGAAATAATTATAACAGTTCAACTCAGTGTGATTGTGGGTTAGTTGGAGTTAAAAATCAATAGTTATAGATCTACTAGGGGTAGTTATGAAAGTGCTTGTTGAACAGGTCAAGTTATTAAAATGGACTCAAGGAAGCACGGATGAGGAGCTAAATATATCTCGACCTCAATAAACTAATTTCATTTTCAAGCTTTACTGATCAATTGTGCCTATTGTTTAATATGCATCAGGAATGTTTTGATTTGCATTCTGTCGAAGATTTGTGCAGTGCGCACGGCAAGAGACAGATATCCTTAGTGGAGGCAGCGGCGATATGCTGACGAAAGACAAGGCTGTGTGCAAAAAATACAGTCTACACAGATTTGCTTGTTCCTGTGATAACCTTAAGAGAAAGATGCGTGTTTCTTTGCGAGCTCAAATTTTCCAAATACTTTTCAACCCAATGGGATAATTTTCTCTCTGATTCATGATGTGAACAGTATAAACGAGCAGTGACGAACCCAGTTAACTCGTTGAGTATAGTACACAAAACAATAAATCCTATGGAAACCCCTATGAGACTAAGTTCGTAAATTGGTTACAACCATTTTCTAAGAAAACTCAATGGTAACTCCAAAATCCATTATCAGAAAATCACTCAAAAGTAGCAGCGCACTGACGTTATGACGTAACGGAGCTAACACAAACTTCCCTTAAAGCCTACTCTTTGTGCACTCGTTTAAACTCTGCAGTTTAATGAGAAGAAAAACACAGTGTTTACGTAGTTTTTGCCTATCAGACATCTTCTGCTTTGAAAGGCAGTCGTTACAAATAAGACGTTGGGCTGCATTTTGAGGCCACAAAATAACGATCAGAGAAGGAAACATTATCCGATATATATATATATATATATATATAAAGATTTGCAAGCCATTTATTAGGTCTGTGGCTGAGTCGGTATTTGCTAGCTGTCCGACCTTTTCTGCTATCTTTGCGTGGTGGTCAGACTTGTGTGCTGTTTTGATCCGGCGGGCTGTGCCGAATGCGACTTCAGTTCTTGCCCGTTCAACCATGTCAGGTTGACCAAACAGAAGCAGCCAGACAAAGTACAGGTGTGTTCGTTGTGGGTGGTGCTAATGTGCTGTGCTTCGATTCGTTTTGATGTTTGTTTTTGCCTGGTCTGATACGATGTGCGTGATAGGTTTGCCTGTGCAATATTGCTGTTCATGTGTCAATGTGCTGAATCTCTTGGGATGTGACTGTTGAGCCTACTCTAGGTCGTTGATGCGGTTGCGCATGCGTGTGTGTCACCTGCCGCCTTGCGATACAGGATGTTGGACCAAAGGCTTCGGTTGAGGGTACTAACTACTCCTTTCTAGGCCTGGGCGTTCTTACAGTATCTAAAGCCCAAGTACACCGTGCTGTCACAACGCAGTCCGAATAACATACCACATCAGCCGCCGCACAGGATAAACTGAGTCGCCCTATCTGCTGCATACGGCAGGGTGGATAAGTGAAAATTTGCTAATGCCAGTGTCTTAAAGACCGATGTTCCTGAGGAGCAACGCAGATTCCGAGCGATTCGGAGTACGATGGTGCTGGTGTTTTTTACTCGATAACCTCACCAGAAGTGCTGAGAATGCAACCAGATCATGTATGCTCTCTTCGTAAACTTCGCCAAGGTCTTTGATTCTATGAGCCGTGAGGCGTTGTGGACAATGCTTGGTAAGGTTGGATGCCCAGGTAAGTTCGTCAATTTGATGAGAATGTTGCAATTCCATAACAAAATCGTGACTAAGCAATCCATCTTCTGCATCCTAATTGATAGCAAGCGTTAAACCTCTTCATATACATTGAACATCATCCACAATTGACCGCAGCTGTCACATTCTAATAGACTTTCCAGTCAGCCCCTTTAGGGAAGAATTTTGACGGTCAGCATGCTAATAAGGCTTACAGCTAGTCAGGTGAGGCGGTGGCTGGACAGCTGAGGGATACTCAACTGTAGTCTTGTACCAAATGGAGGTATGTACTGCACGTGGGCAGTGATATTGATTTCAACTCTCGTAAACACTCACACCGAAACGCACTAGCACTGGGTGTGAATCGACTCACAATCTACCATCCTCGTACTGACCTGTCCAACCCTTAAGGAAAAACAGAATTTCATACATTCAAGTGAATTCACGTACAGGCGGAATTTTTAATCATGTCGTACTGCATTATTATGGGAGTGCATGCACACAATAGATGAGGGTACTCGATATGAGCGGACATTCGAGCAAACAGTGAGTTCCGATCAGTCCATGGCAAATGAATCGATGCGTTAAACGAGTCGACATGTAATCGAAAATAATTTGTTTCATTTACACTGGGTAAAAGAATATTCCATTAGAGCAAACTGCAAAATAATATAGTAATTTTGTGTCACCTCCGATTCAGATAACCTTAATCACATGTCCCTGCTCGCTTTCGTCCAAGAACGTGCGTTGCCCCGATGAAAGACTTTCGTTTAGTAGTTAAATTATTAATTGGAAATTGCCCGATCTAATTGAGATTTTACATTTCGATTATTGCTCCGAATTGCAATATGTATTCACTCAAATACCGAATCGTGCTCCATCTGTAATTGAATGGCTTGAAGTCGTTTGTCACAAAAAGTTGATCACAGCTGTGGCATTCAGGAAGATCTCCCAGAAAGTCAGTTTAGAAAAGGAGTATTAGTTTAGAGTTTCGCTCCTTTTAAAGGTCTTCACTGATGCGTATCCTCGACACGGTTGAGATTAGAACTCTCTTTCAAGAAGAACCAGTTATGACCACTCTACCGCTGACCTCATCAGTGCAGATCACTTAGGCCACTCAACTTAGTGGTTGATAAATCTATTGCTTTTCGACTCAGATAGGTAGCCCCAAAATTAGGACTTCTTATTTCGATCAAACTTTTCGAGTTCATTGAAACCACACAGTGATAGTTTAAATTTCAAGTTGAACATCACTCACAATTGATCGCAGCTGTCGCATCCCCATAGACTTTCCAGTCGGCCCCTTTCGAAAATCAGTTGAGGATTTGTTTAATTCCAAATCAAATATAATTTAAGGTTGATTGAAGCTTTCACCCTCAGGCAGATATTCCAGCAAGGTTTCTTCGAATGATGCAGTAGGTTTAAACTTTGGAACAGAAAAATGTTTAGTTGCTAAATGATTGACTACTTCAGCCCAGATGTAGTTTTAACAACTATCAGAATCAACCAAAATGCTTAACGTTGCCTAAGAGTGCATACGAATGGAAAGCAAATTTTATAATGTTCGCTTTCGAGAGAGTTTTAAACGGTTTTATGCAGGTCACAAGCATGCAACAGAAATAAGCAAAAGAATGCAAGGTTTTTAAGAACAAAGATAGATGCTGTAAGTTTATTCAGCTGTACGGATTAATTTTTATGCCATTTAGTGTGGAGTAAACTTACTGGTTACTCACTGGCACTCTCTTCAGTTTTCTCTGTCCCAATCGTGCTTACACCAATAGAATTTACCAGTTCGCAGTGCTTTTAGCCCGCTTGTAATTTACAGCTGAAATAGTTTATCCGATGGATATTACATCGTAATAAGTTCGCATCACTTCTTACTAGACTTGGCTATTCGGTAAACCTAATTGAACAGACAGTATACAGTGTGCTTCCTCTGCGACTACCTTGTATAAATGAAAGACGCCTTGAAGTCGAACTCATAGTGTTGGTGGATCCTAGTAGATTGTAGGCTCACACTTACCAGCAAACTCCTGACTACAGAAAGCCCGTTACACTCCTTAGAGTGATGACTCAAGACCATTCCATGGATCAAGATTGCTTTCATTGGATTGTAAGGCAAGTGCTGGGACCTCTGAGTAGAAATACATAAACGTGGTGACAACGAGCTAACTGTTGTGATGAGTTGTTAAGATTTTGTGGATGAACTGATTTGTTCAAACACCACAGCAGTGCTTACGAACAATCTGCCAAGTACAGAACTCTGAATTCCTAATCTAAAACTCAAATGACTTCTGGTTAAAACCATGCAGTGTTACTGCTGTCTCTTTTAGTTCAACAATCCTCATAAACTGGGCGTTTTTACCACGGTGTTTTTACTTTCAGATTTCAACAAGATTTGCCCTGATTTGTAATGAAGTCATCCAATCAACTTCAGGTCAATACCGTAAATGTTTATAATTTGAAAAACGGACTTTTTTAGGGCCTATTCAATTTGGGTTAACTATAGAAAACTTAACCTTCTTTTAAGATTTGTTTGTTTCTGTCGTACTCAATGATAAAACTAATTAGCTTAACTGTTTGTATTTGAGACTAGAATTTTAAGTGATGACACAAATTAGCACATAGGCTTCCATTTTCATTAAAGATTGCTCGAATCTCATAGGGATTATTAGGCTGAATATCGTGAAGTCTGCTTAAAATTAAGTAGAAACATTTATTGAAAGCAGTTTAAAACAATTATCAACAGATCAAGTGCCGTTTTGGTGGATTATTATTCATGCATCAACTTATAAACTGCATTGGAGTGATTGGTCAACAACGCACACGTACAGATTGCCCAGTTTTTCAAATCCATACAGTTGAGTGATTTTGCTACTTCTGCAGATTTTATAACACCCCGAGAATCTGATTAGTGGCTATCACCCTGATTGTTCTGTATTCCAGTTAATTTGAATTTTAGACGTCTTCTACTTTATCACAGCCGGTTTTCCAACATGACATATGCAACTACGTGTCACCGGTTCTCTCTAGTTGGCTCTCATCTCATTTTCTGTCTGCTTTTCACTTGTTTTTAAATTACTGGCTTAACTTGGCTTCCTAGTCAGCATATCATTTTTCAGTATCACATTTGCATTTCCAAACGTTTGGACTCCACGTTTTTCTTGCAATCTACAGGCCTATGGTCGATTATCGTAGACTTCTGAGTTAAAACTAATCTAACTCACAGACCTCCTGGCTCTTATTTTTTTGCTCTTATATCGAAAAGGAAGTGTGTGTGTATGCCTAGATTCTGTTGCGATGTAATATGCGCCAGTGTTTTTTGACAGCGATTACTGTCAAAACAGAGAGAAGACATATATCGCGAGATGTTGATATTTCGATTTACTCTCATCAGTGGCCAACGTAAAACTAGCAAATTTTATACAAACTGCGTATAACAACAACAATTGAACGAACCAACCACATAGTTCTGGCCTTTCAAGCGATCAATTCCACTGCAAGGAGATTGATTGCGTCAACGCCTACTGTGCACACAAAGCTGGCCGATGTTGTTTGACTAGCATTGCCTCGCTTATCGCCAACAGTTTCAAATTACGACTATGTAACAACATGTTGAACGATTTGACGGGGTCGACTAGTGACCGGTTGCTAAGATGTATTTGCCGATCGAGGAAGCCGGGGTGTTCGAGCTTGTTACACTCAGTAGGTCGATTTTTGAGACTGCAGTTAACAACCCCTTAGGGATGTGCTCAGCCATACGTTGATGCAAACGCCGATCTGTCCTGCCTATGTAGACGTCATTGCAAATACAATTGAACTGGTATATTACGTGAGAGACAGACTGATCGGTTGAGTGTGTATCACAGCTATGAAGAGCGAAACCCCTAGTGATTAGCAGGATGCTTAGCTGGGCAGCTGGGTAGGTGCGTTGCAATGCCGACATCAATTTGTGACTGATGTTGTTAGTCAAGTTGTCACCTTTGGATTAAATTTGCAGAAATATGTTCTTCTTCTGTGCACTGCAGCTTACCACTTTTGATTCTTTCATCTTACTGTGGATATCCACAAACTTTTCAGGGTAACCGTTATCCACCGATGTTTCCCTAGTAAACTCTTCTTCTTTCTCCAATCGATTTCCTGTGCAAATCATTCTGGCTCTGTGAAATAACGTTTCCACTAGTCCTCGTTTATAAGCAATAGGTGCGAAACTAGAGAATTACAAATATTGTTCACTCCAAGTTGGTTTACGATAAAAAGGTCGTTGTAATGTACCCTCTTGACGTCTGGTTATAAAAATGTCTAAGAACGGCAAGCAATTATTAGCTTCCACCTCATAAGATACAGAGAGGTTTGGGTGGAGGGAGTTCAGATACAAAATGAAGTAAAAACACATTCATCAGTAAAAACTAAAATGTCGTCCACGTAACGCTGGTAAAGCAGGACGCCCGAAATCCTTCCTTGAAATTGCCTTTCAAGCATGTAGGACCCAGTGGGTTAGCCATGGTTACACCATCAATCTGTCTATAGTTAACACCTTCGAACTCAAACGGAATGCTTTCTGTAAAAGTAAAAATGAGATCCTTAAAAAGATCTAATGGAATACCTACATTTACATTTTGACTAAAAATAAAATCACATAAAAATTCAAAACACTCGACGAAACCAAAGCGAAGACGATTCAGAACTGGCAAAATTCACTACTTCGTGGGCTGATGACAGCCATCACCGCAGATGGTTTTAAACACATTTACAACTTGTGGATAATCCCTTTACGAAAGCCCATTTGGATGTGCTTCCGTTTGGTTTAGATTTCAAGGTGTCGCCCAAACAAGCGAACAAACTACAAACCCAGGTTAAATTTGAACATATATATGAGCAAGTTAAAGACCATCCTCCTGTCTCATTGGGCAACGCGGACTGGTTTCGTTCAAAGTTGGTTGATATCTCGCACGAGTTTCTGCCGGACCCCATACGTCAGCATTGTTGTCTTTATTTAATAACGTACCGCTGCGTGAAACTGCTGAATGCTTATGTGATTTCATTTTTAGTCGAAATGTAAATGAATATGCACTACTGACGAGCTCTAACAAGAGCGAAGCTCGAATCTAGTGCTTCTATTCGAAAGGGGCTGGCTGGAGAGTGTTTCTGAATGCGAAGGCTACGATATAATATTGATAAAGTTCAACTTAAGACATAACTGCATCCCCGACTATTCAACAGTAATCTAAAATTACTGATCAGTAGTTTGGCAAATGTGATAGCCTGGTAGAAACCCAACTGTGGAAAATGGTACCTACAAATATGTTCGAGCCAATAGCAGGAACGGCCTATGCAAACGAGGTAACCGGTCTACCAATTTAACCACGAATCTAGGCCAGGAGCTCGGCAATTTCACATATAGACTCTTACTCAGTTTCCAACTGTGAAACTAGTCACTGGTAATACATAGTCATCGGTCGACAATGACACCAGTAGATTCTAGTGTAAACTGCTTGGGGAATTCTGTGGATCATTTAGTAGATCTCGTACGGCAGAGTAGGACGGGAGAGAGGGTGTCCAACTATGAAACTCCCGGGCTCTCAGCGTGTCTCCATAACGCTTGTCATGTTTTGGCATGCCGTTTGTGTCCAAATGACATAATCAAATGTTCAGACACATACTAATACGCGTAAACCTGATCTTATGCTTTTTGCTTCCTCAAATTTTGTTGCTGGTTTCATACCGTATGATTTTGCTAAATAATTAAAAACAATCCCATTGTTAGATGTCAATAACATTCGCAGCGTTCGTTGATTGAAAGCAATAACTTGTGCAGCTGGTGCTACAGAGTGTCAGATATTCCTAGTACATTGTTTGGACACATCGCTGACAAGCATTCGTCATTTTTACATAGTTGATGTAAAGCACAGTTTGTAACAAAACGGTAAAATTATCAAGGTTAGTTTTTGACATTTAAACAAAACCAGTATAGTTAATTTGGAGGGAATGTGTGCAATTAAAGCAAGTGGCTAAACAGAATTGAAATTTGTTGAACCAATAATCAGTTCCGTCGCCCTGCTCACATTCATTACCCATGTTGTCGGTCTGTTTTGTTTTGTTCTATCGGCTTCATTGCCGGTAATTTACATATGTAAGATAGCCGGTTCATTTTATCTAGATTATACGTTGAAGTTAGCTATATCAATAATATACGTGTCATATAATCTGTAGTAATCATGTTAACGACTTATTTTGAGTGTTCTCAGTATGTAAATAAAAAAAATCAAGTATATTCTAAACACTTTACAACTTTTAGGGTTCTTTGGGTTATATTTCTTTTCTGACAATTCTCTGCCGGGCATATGACTTTTATGCTTACTCTGAAGAGATTTTTGATACATGTTCGCATTATCGTCCACAATGTCAGACTTCTATAATTACCCCCTTTTCTGACCATTCCTGGTTGATGTGACGTAGGTTTCGTTACACTGAGCATCCCCAACTGTACTGATGATTTGTGAGACGAGACATCGTAAATCTCCAAACAGTCGTTTGTAAATTCAAGCTTCCAACAAAGCAAACTTACTTTGTTCAAAGAAACGGACTAAAGCGTTACAGCAAGTAAGGATTTGACATGGTCTTTTCACATGGATGTGTATTTCACCAACATGTACTCACCTTTGTTTCTTCCTAACCAATCAAATGTAGACGACCTTTTTGTGAATACGAATTTACAACCTTATCAGTTGTTTCCTTCTTCAATTAGTTTTTTCCGATTTTTTCAATATATTCAAAATATTCCTCTAGATCCATTAGTAGTTTATCTACAGACGTAGTAGTTATACGTATCACCGTTTAAATAAGCTTATTGTGTTTCAGCAGTCTAAAGCTAGCAAGTTGTTTTCTTCCACTATCTCCGCCGATTCTACGCAATTTTTATTGTGCCCATATTCAATGAATTATAACAGTGCACTCAACGGTTGATGTTTTTCCATGTCTAGCACGATTCTGACCTAATCCCGAATATTCTACATTAGCAAAAGATGTGAGACTAAATCGATGGCTCATAATTGCTGAGGATATTACCACATAACTGCTGAATTTTCAAATTAATGAAGGCAGGGTACAAGTTCGTTATCTATCGAGAAAACTGCAACATCACTTGGTGGAAACATGGGATTGCTGACCATTTGAATCTCTCAGGTGTGAGGTATGATCCCACTATCGTTGAATAGTGAATATTTCGTTTTTACGACGGATATTCGCAGAGAACGCCTATCCTGTAAACTTCGTGGATAGACATATGACACTGACAGAACCGAGAGTTAAGCTCCTATCTGCGGAAAAGAAGTTGGTTTACTTGACGCTAGATTACAAAGGAGAGGCGTTGGCTGAACTGGTGACTCGTAGAATAAGTAGTGCATTCGAAAAGACCTACAGTGCTGCACAACTACGAATATCGTTCAGATCCGACCCGGTTGTCCACGTACAGCTTAAAGATATGTTGCCTAAACGTGTGACCTCATTTTGTGTTTACTCTTTCACATGCTCCTGTAGAGCAGGTTACGTCGGTCGCACAACCAGGCGCCTTTCTCAGAGGATACGTGAACACCACCCCGCGTGGCCGACTAAAGGCGAGGTGAAGTCCATTTCGAATGCAATTCTGGCTCACCTTGTTGACCCAGGACACCAAGTCACACCGGAGGTGGCTTTCGAGCCCATTTACCGCTCGCCCAGTCGTCAATCCAGAGGAGTCAAATTTCGTGTTCTGGCCATCGCGGAAGCAATTGGAATTCGGTTGCGCAACCTACAGTTGTGCGCTCAGAAGAAATTTGTACAGGCCCTACGGTTACCATGGCCTCCCGTGACTGACTCGACACCCCCGGTGGTCACTTTTGTCACTTGAATGCCCTCCAATTCACAATCTCGTGATGTAACTGTCTGACTAATTGCTTTTGATTTTGATCGCTTGACAACCATGATGATATAAAATGTTATGTAATTGGTCCGATGATGAATAACCGAAAACGGACTGTTCGGCAAAACACCATTTTACTTCTAATGAACTCTTGGAGCTATTCGATTCGTTAAAATAAAGCTGAGACATTTGATGCTCTCCATACAACGCACACGATTAACACGTCAACGGAAAGAAAACGGATATTACTACTAGGTCAAAACAAATCCAGTTTATTGAAAAATAAAACCGTTTTTTAGGAGATTACAAACGGTACTCATATTATCAATTGCCACTAGACTACAACCACGTTAATGCGTCTTTGTCTGTTACGGTACTCTATGGATCCGATCGGTTCGGTCGTTTAAATTTGACATGTTCTATCGGTTAATATTCTAAAACCATGACACATAATCCGCCTGACAGACGCTGATGACAACGACATATACATGAATTCAGCTTGGCCGCTACAGTCGAATCGTACCATGTTCCGTTGTCATCAGCTTACTAGGCACTAGAGTCATCAATAAGCTGACACGTTTATGGTTGTAACTGATACGACGTTTTATTTCCATCACAACTACTACTTAAAGATCAGATCGGTTGCCTTGGTAATATGGACATTTTCAAATACTTTTCTCATTGTCGCCCACTGAGGCATTATAATTTACTTCAGAATTTCTTGTTTACAACATAAATGGATTAGCGTTGTTTTGTCCCAACAACAATTTTCCTAGACTCACCTACAGTCGTTTGCTATTCTTGTCATTCATGTTTTTGTTGACGCACGAAAAGTCGCGATCTACCTGTGCTGTCAGAGATTACTCAAGACAATGTTTACACAAACCTGTTAGTTGAGAGAGCTATTTAACTATGTGGATTGAATTGGCAATTGCCGAGTAGAGAACGCTAAAGAATCGGCATAAGCTAGTATTTTTTTATTTTGCCCCAAACGTTTGCAGTGATCCTATTGCTTTAGAGTTATCAGACGCTTGTACTTTTCATCTGCTGGCTACACTTTAGAGCTTTCTGTCTCAAAATATGACCAAAATATCGCAACTGATAATTCTATGTTGTGACCATTTGTTGTTCACGAATTCAACAGATGCATATCGTGTGCACTGTGATTCAAAAGCTGTCTATTTAGTCTGTCTCTGACTGCTTTCCAGTGAACAATTTGTAATCACATTTCCTTCCATGTTAGAATTGATCGTAAGCAATAAATTGCTGTGTAGAAAGTAAAATGGGGGAAAATCGATTTAGTCGGTACTTGGATCTAATTGGAATTGAATCACTCTAATGAATTGAACACATGTTGGTTGTCGATATTTGGCCAACTTCGATGAATGAATGAAAACTAACCACCTTTGTCAGGAACGTCAATCTACTTTTCATTGTAAACACTGATCCAAAATCATGATATATACAGCAACATGTCACAGTTGTACAGCTTCCCAGAGAGCTACTGATATGTTAAAATATGAGTCACTTATGTTCTTCAGTTTTCTTGTTATTACCGCTTCACAATAGATTTATGTTTGTTCTCTCATCAGATACGAAGTTAGATTTAAGTTCCAACGAACAGCTCATCTTACAACACTCATGTCAGTGTATCACCACGGCGAAGTAGTGTTAATCGTTTATCCAATTACACTGTCCCTTCAGTAATCTTTGATCGATAACATTGTAACTCGTCACTTGATTTTCTATAATTGTACCAGCCAAAGAGGAGAATTTATCGAAAACAGTCTGTTTGCTGAAACTTTGTTTCTCATAATTTAGACGCTTTAGTACAATTCCGATATGATTAAAGCTCAGTAATTTATATTGTCCATATAAAATCAACGTGACAGTTTGCGCAATGTCATCAGTTTATGTAAAAAAAAGAAGCAATAAATGTTTGCATGAGAAATGATTGAACAGCCACATCAAAAGTTCAATTTAGGAGCTAGTCCCAGGTGTCCCGATAGCGCGGTAACTGTTCAGCTAATTTCACTGAGGTGTACACATTAACTAAGGCATTTCTCGTTTTATCTATACCATAGTTTGTTACCAGGTAATTCACATCGCGTTGTTTTCCGGGTTTATCATCGACATGGGTTGACGTCGGTCGATGCTGAATAACATTCAACGAAAAGTAATCATCTTTAAACGACTCAGTCGAAACTAGCAAATGCGTTCGGATTGAGTTTGAATAATATAACAGAGCGTGCAGCCATGCTGTTAGCACCGTTTGGCTTACGTTTGTTCAAGTCGTGTGTATGGCTAACCGAACCTTCGGCTGATGTCTGTTTGTGTTGTCTTTCACAACAGTCTCGATGAAGGTGGTGTACATTCGACAGAGGTTTGACACAATCTCTTTGTTGTTACCTTGTGTACTCAAATGACTGTTCGTCTGACAGATGGCGAGAAAATTACGAGTGGCTGCGTTGTGGCACTGGCCTCGTCTCGATAAAGCGCCTTCGAGCAGAAGCAAGATAACTGCTCTGTTTACTCCCAACGATAAATCTAAGACTAGGATGTTTTCCCAAGTTGGAATTTCGATACGGTCGAGTAACCTAAGCAATAACCACAAGCAAATGTAGCCGAGTGTCTGCATGGAAGAGTTCACTGGTGTCTTGTGTGATGTTATTGACACGGTGGTTAACATGGTTGCCTCATGAAGACGCGGTCAGGTTCTCATCCTGGCTGTGACGAGGGTGTGCACTATTGATGAGCTGTAACAAGAGCGGAACTCATCCAGTGTTTGTTTTGAAAAAGGTCTACTGGATATTATATGGGAGAGCGGTCAGTGGCAACTGATGTACAACTAGTTCAGTATCACTAATGGAACGTCCAGTAGGTTCAGGTTGGTTTGACGAATGCCACTGTACACCAGACGACAACCCCGAAATTATTGCACAATGGTCAGCAAAGCCTCAGTTGGTCGTTTTCATTCAGTACTTTGTTAAACCTGCTCGCAATTCCTATTCAAGCATTCTAGTTGAATTTGTCAACATAGGATTTCTTCAAAACGAAAAACGCTCGTTACCGCAAATAAAGAATGACATGAACACTTACACTAGGCTATATAAGTGATTAGTTAATAATTTGCAGTTAAGGATTTTGTCTTTCTATGTAAGTTGAACATTATCCAAAACCGATAGCAGCCGTCTCATTCCTATAGACTTACCAATCGGTCCATTTCGAAAGGAAGTACCAGAATACAAGTAATTGAGAATTCTGGTTACACAATACAACGTAAGACGTGCTGGCGGAGTCAACATCGTGGTCTGGTTACACGATATGCTTTGCAATAGATGGAGTCGGATTCAAGCTGTCTCACTCTGCTGCCATTATCCGTTGTATTATCGCGTGCATCAACCATTTAGACATACGGTCAGCTACTCTTCAAAATAGAAACCGATGTGTGCCGCCGATATGAACATCATGACACCTGTAGACGAACTGATAGATTACATGTGAGACAGAACATTTCGGTAGGTCACAACTACGAGCTACATACTTAGTTGTGAACAGCAACCACAATTCAGCCGTGGGATATGTACGAGTTAGGGTGATCTACAGTTTTCAACTTAAGCCACTGGTGATATGGTCGCCTTCAAGGTAATGATTACCTCAATTCACCGTCCGGTCCTGTGTGCTAACAAACCGTTGACTCATGCGGTTTCTCTGCCCTGAAACTAATGACACTCCTTGTTGCTATCCACATGTCTTATATATTCTGTTTTACACTCGTGACTGAACAGATTAGACGAAACGTCAGTATCTCACACGTCTTTTGTTGTAATTGATGAACCTGTTTTGTCTTGCAATGAAAGGAGTTGCTCTGCAAAATATAACGTCTGGAATACCACTTGAGGCAAAACAACAAACCGAGCAAGCATTGTTACACATGGTTCCCGGCGCTGAAAGTTTTCTTGAACGATTAGTACGGAGATAAAGCTTACTGTTTCCTGTAAGACATCTCGTTGTTAGCGTGTCTGAAATTGGTGTCTTTCGGACAGCCTTCTCTAGGGGGTGGCAATGCTAGCTGACGTGTTTAATTGAAACGTGTGTATAATGCAACGGAAAATTACATTTTCTTCTGAATAGACCGCCAATAAACCTTGATCAGAACTGATGTCACAAGTTTTCTACCAGTCGTCACCTATACAGCCTTCCACAAAGTTGCATCACTGCAGACGTTTGAAGGATGCATTACCACATCTGCTAGTAGCTAACCTCCTGTGAGAAAGAAACGCCGCTTTTTACGTCACAATTTACTCGTCAGTTATGGACTATATTATTAGTATGACATTGTCACTTTTGTGAAAAATTATCCATCACTTGTGGTCAGCTGGTCATATGCACCGAAAACCACTGATATGTCACTTATTGACGTAGTTGGGTTTGTTCTGAGCTCTATTCATACTTATGGCTGATACGTAATTGCGGCAATTTCATTGTTTTAACTACATATCTTGTAATAGCATGTGAATCGAATTCAGACCGTAAGTTCCTGTCTTCTGTCTGTCGTGCTTTTCCAGAAACAGTTTGGTAACGCGACAGAATGATGGTATAATGTTTTATCAAAGTTACCCTCAATATACATAAGCTCTGAAAAACTGGGTTCCCTTTAATAACTTCATCAGCGCAGAAAGAAGACGTATGTTGCGATTTGCTAACACTTCGCTTGCTCTTATCAGTCGCAAACGTAAAACATGCAAGTTATATATAATAAACCAGTGGAGATAGACAGGGTATGAACACGCATACAGTCACACCACATATCGTATCCACCATCACGACAGCTCAATAGGTTGCTTCAACTACATTCATACACATAGCTCAGGCTGATGAGTTTTAATCAATATGGCTTCGCTAAAGGACAGTAGCTTACGGTTCTGATGGCGTAACAATATTTTGGTTTCTGGGGAGAAGCTTCAGATTTTAGTGTTTACGGTTCAGTCTCTTATCGCAGATGCGATATGAATCATTTTGTTATCGATGTGTTGATGATCTAGTGGTAATCACTAAGATGAAAAGATAGTAGAAAATCCTCCGCAATTGATAAACTCTTTACACTGAATCTTTTCTCTCCACTCAACCTTGAGAAAGAAGATAAAATTGATTTTATGTAGACTGCTATTAACCAGGGAGACGACCCTCTGTGCCAAGTGGCACAATGTAAACCTACACAGTGATCGATATCTTGATTTGAACAGTTTCTCATCCGTCCACCATAAGAGCTCAATGCCTTAGCAGTTACATTTTTAGCATTCGTTCTATACAAGTCATCCCAAGAAGGGGTTTTCATACCCCATTCATTCAGTCGTGGTCACAAATGACAATATCTGCGATATAAACAGAATTACCCCTGAAGACGATCAAGTCTAGCTTGGGGTAGGAGTTAGCGAATGGAATATGGGGTTCCAATAGGAGAAATAGAGTTTAGCACGTCGTTGTGACGACGACAGCGGGCATCATGTGTAATGTGGCAAGTCTGAAGTAAATGAGTAACCAATTCAATCGCCATGCCGCATCGACAGGAATTATAGTCTAGGTCTAGAAGTGATATTTGCTCGCGATATATTGACGTACAATTATTACCCATTAGGATTTATTTGTAAGAGTTTCGAAACTAAGCCAATGCGCTAACTGATTGCGAAGTGTGTCCCACATCGCGCTGTTTGTCGCTATACTAGGATCAATGTCACTTTTGTTTTGTCTGTTGGAAGCACCAGATGAACAAAACCATTATGTTAATCTCGTTTCCACATTATAATGCTTGTCGCATAAGAGCTGTGCTGCCAAGTGTGTAGCATACGCAATATACTCTCTTCTAAAAGTCCCCGTTGCAAGTTGGCTGTTAATCGTAAACTAAAACAAACAAACCCCTCGAATATCACCCTTGCGGAAACGTCTGTACATGCTTTGTTGAATTCGAAACTTATGCACAGTAGATGACAAAACATAACAATGAGCGCGAACAAAAACAATTGCCAAATGATATGATTAGCAGTAGTTCGCGAAGGTGCACATATTTTTCAAGGATCTGATTTGTTTCTCTTTCTCCGGAGCTTAAGGTGGAGACGAATTATCTTAGAAATAGGCTGAGTTTGACTATAACATTTGGCAGACTTCAACTCGCAAAATTCAATACACAGAAATACGTGAGCTGAGGAAGAGTATACAGAACGTAACCTCCAATAAAATCGCACCCTTATACATCTACGCTTCAAATCCAAAAAGTTCACACGTACGTAGACCAAATAAAAAAGTGCATAAATTTGAAAAATCTGAAAGGCAAACTGCTACGCAAGCGCTACAGTGGGTAGGTAATTATGATGATATTGACTGGTAGTGTGTTATGCATTCAGGTTTTTGTCTACTGTTTTTACCATTATTGTCAGACGGAAAATTTCCTGTCCTCTGGTGAACTCAATCTGGTCACTTGTTTACCTCCACCTACACTGCCGTTTACAACAACGCAACCTATCAATCATTACACTATAGTATAAGGGATCGTGAACTCAAAACCACACCGATGATCTACCGTGAGATTTCCGCTGGTTGATTTATCATCTCACGTTCAACGTGGTGAAATCAATGGAGACACTGCTTGCCACTACCCGTGCTTCAATCATTGATTTCGGGTCTGCATCAACCATCTACCAGATTCTCTTCCTTCATCTTGTCACCGGTGATCAGAGAATCCAAGGTGGTTCTGTAAGCTCACAAAAGTTTTCTTCTGACTTCGTCTATTAGAATTTATTTTAACTTATCCGTGAGACCAATGCTACATTTGTCCCTCACTGTACATTTTGTCGATTACTCACTGACACAATACGAACAGTAATTATTCACTGGGTAGAGTAAAGCATTTCAGATAAGCGTCCTAATCTCATAATTGTCGAATTGCGCAATTTCCACTGAGATTTCTTCTATTTTCCGCTTTGAAAGTGGTGCCGCATTTAGGTAGTAGCAACATATACTTCTCTGTCGTTTATTAATAACATGTGACTGTTAGTTCATGGTGGCGGTGTGCGAATTTGTTAAGTAAGCTTTTTTGTAGCGTGAGCTATGTTTGTTGTGATTGGCCTAATCCGCTGATCCTTAAATAAAAATGAATCTGATGTTAGCAAGAGGCGTTTGTGACTAGTAATATCTATCACCTTACGCTAAACCACAGACTGGGATTTTCTGTCATAGCGGTTGAAACATGCACCTTGCATAGAAATGGCGAAGACTTCAGCAAAACATTGCTTCGCATGGGAAGACAAATTTGTGCCACCCGAGCTTGGCAGTAACACACATTCTGGTTCACGACATTGAGTGTAACGCCGTAGCCCAATGTTCCTCTAAATTTTAAAATTAGTTGACTTTTTGGAAGAAATCTTGCGAGCTTTTTGTGTTTAGCAACACGTATTGTCAACTACTTGCATACTTTTTCCGGGTAAATGGGGCTGAAGTTACCGCGGATGACTTCCAAAATGCGATCCTTTTGCTTGTACATAGAGACTGCAGCATTAGAATAGATAAAAAAAGGATATGTATGTATAGTAGCACCCAACCTTATTGTCATCTGGGCGACAGATTAAGGCAGAATGGAGCAACCTAGTTCAGACGTTCATTCGTAGTATATTCTCCGCAAATCACGTCAGAACGATCCAGCATCTTGTTTTCCCTCCTCATTCAGTATGTGTACGGTGGTTTTTAATGAAAGCCTCTGAAAGTTTTTGGTCATTGTAATTTGCGTAATCTACGTCGTTATATCCCAGTTTGAAAATCGTCTATGAAGCTGTGCCTAGTAAGTTTGAGAATTTTATACACGAGATATCTAGATGTTACACTGCGACAGTCTGTTTCTCAAAACGTTATTTCATGTGATCAACTTTCCATTCCACTTCTTTGGTGAGCCGCATTTGAGTGTTCTTAAATGGAACTGGCTCATACTTGAAGTGAACACTTTGACAAACGATATAAGTTTTGCTAAAAAATCCATTGTTGTTGAATGATTAGCTTTAACAGTTTGGAATCGTCCACTATAAGCAGAAACTGTAGACATGTATGACATGTGCATTATCTAAGGGGCTTCGATAGGAATAAAAAATTCCTGATAATCAGTTTATCAAAATTTGTCTCTCATAAACTGTAATCCAATTTTGTCAATTTTTCTTTCATTATAATTATCATTATCAACCTGTAAATAAGTTTCACAAATGCATTATTCACATAATCAAATCACTCGGCATTCCGTTGTTTATCGGTTTACTTGTATTTACGGCAAAGTCTACTTTAGCAGAACGGATCAGTATTTGTGAACTCATTCAGAAATGAATGGTTCACTCGTTGACGTGAATAAGGAACAAATTTTACGAATCTATGAAAACCCAGGATCGTTGATTGCAAAACATAAGCTGACGCGGGACAGTGAAAGTCATAGGGAAGCTGTCTTGCTGATGACGACCTACTTGCAATTACAGCTTGGCTGTTTGTTCGTAAGTTGGAGGTACCTTGATGTTATTTGTTTGAATATAGACGTGGCTATTTTTAGTAGTTAGGTCCACTTCCCCTTTCGCTCTTTTTTCTTCCTCTGTCTTCCTGTGTAGTTTTTTTCATTATTTCATGGTTGTGTGGTTGTTAAGCATCAGCGTGAACCACTGATGTATTGCTGTCTATGATGATGATGATGATGATAACAAGCTGTAAAGCCGATCACATGAGCTTGTTTACGGTGACTTTGTTTATCATTAACCTCAAAATTGGGACAATATTTGAGGACATGTTACTCAAACAATGACAATTAAGGCACCTTTCTAAGTAGCTGATAATCCCTTAGCACGAATCTACCGAGCTAGCAGTTGGCTGGCCAGGTGATTACTCTCTTCGTCTGGACGATTTATAAAATGTGGTTTCGTACTGATGACGATAATAAGGGTTACAGGTTAAATAGCTGGTTGAATAATGTCGTGTGTGCTTATGCTTCTAGAAGCCTCTCAGCATTAGTTTCCTGAAATCTATTATTTATAACTATAACTGATTATAATGGCCACTGTTCTGAGGATAACAGCGCGCCACTACATTACGCTCCCTCATTCAGTCATATGTGTCTTGATAGCTTAGATGATGGACGGTAGATAGACAGGAACAGACTAATCAAGTAACCACCGTCGCGTCCTGAACTTAACCCACTGTACATTGTTCTCTAGGGATATTTTTAAATTAGGTTTTATTTCAACAAACTGACAAGATTGAAAGACGCTATCAAGTTACACTGTTACACTGTTCACACAGTGAAATAGGTCGATAATTGTATATCTTGGTCGAAACGTGTGTGTCTGTTTGAATACAAACAGCCTTTTGAATTTCATAGGTGTCTAATAAATTAGTAGAAAGCTCTTTCTATCGTTCTGTCAACGTTATTCATCTACAGTGTTTGGCAGCATGAGTAAATATGACCTATCTACGTTACTGTTTAAAGTGTTAAGTCAAAAGCTATATGGATGTTAAGGTTCAGGGAAAAAATTAATAAACGCTGCACATATAGGAATTACAAAGACTATTGGAACAGATTTATCTACCAAATTGAAACAGTACAGTCACTACGATACTCGTTCAACTGAAATCTAATGGTAGAACTATTATCACAAAAGTTTATGATCAGCGTGGGATTTCAACAGATCACACTATCAAGCTACTGAGGATCCATTTATTGCTCGCCTAGGTCATTTTAGCTCCAGCGTCACTGATTTTTCTAGGGGATTCGAAATACTCCATTGTGGAACTAATGTGCCATGGTAAAGTCCAACACTAACCTGTGTTTATTCTATATATTCGAGAATACTGTTTAACAGTTTACTGCATTGGTGGGCGATACTAATTATTACTGATAAGGAGTTTGGCAGATTTGATAATCTAGAACAGACTCAATTACGAAAAGTCAGGATTTCGGCTGGAGTCGAACCAGCGACAAAAACACCACGCCCAAAGTCAGCAAGCGCTCCGCCAGCTGAGTTACGAAGCCACACCGGAAGCTCAGAAATTTCATATTTGGGCCTAGTTGTGGTCATCGGTGACGTTGGTGGTTTCCAGCTGGAACTGATCGAGAAATCCTGCCTGAGCAATCAATCGGCTGGATCATTTGGTGGATTTCATATGACACAGTTGGGTAGGTGGGTAACTAGGTCTAAGTGTGAGATTTCTGAGCTTCCGGTGTGGCTTCGTAGCTCAGCTGGTAGAGCATTTGCCGCGTTTGAGCATGTATTTTCTCTCGCTGGTTGGAATGCAGCCGAAGTCCAGATGTTTTGCAATTAGGTCTCTTCTAAAAAACTATTTATGTCAGGAAACGATTACAGAAACAGAAAACGCTCAATGACAACCGTCCTATCAAACACTTGGGCAAACTGCAATAAACTTAGGATCAAGCTGACTGTTTTTTTTGTTCTGTGTTCTAGACATTAAAGCCTAGGGGTGATGACGTCAGTAAGTGTCTGTTCAACGTTTCCAAAAGCCTATTTTCCCTTATTTAATCTAATTGGGTGACTGATTTTGTGATTTACATATTATAGAATTCGGAGTGATTTTTATGGTGACTAATCATTTGTACCGTCTGATTGAAAGAAATCATACGATAATATGAAGCAAACACGGATGGAATGTAGACAATTCATGGACCAAGTAACGTAGCATTCAACTCACCTTAAACTTCAGTGAACGTATACATCGCTACAACCTAGTAAACCTAGCGCGTCTTATTTTTAACGTTAAGGTTAGTCGGACAAGTGTCAACTCGTCTGTGTCTTGGTCACTGTATATGTCATGGCGCACGGATCATTCATTCTACCTGTGGCAAGATTATTCTTGACTAGCATTACTGGAAGTAATTTTCTGGGGTAATGTTTGTCTGCTCTACAATTGCCTGCGACCAGAATTGCTTGCAACGACAAATCCAAAATTTCGAAAACTTATGACATCATTCCGACACCCGTTTCAGTACTTGGTCTTCGTTGAACTTTGAAAACAGTGAAGTTGTTCGAAGATATTCATGATGCCTCTCTCTTTCTGATTATCCCAAAACAACCCGGTTGGTCAAGGAGTGTTTTCGAGACGTAGCGCATGATAGGCCTGAGTCATTTATTGCGTCAGTCGAATGCGACTGGTCAGTTGCTATGCTAGTCGAAACGACATACTTGAACGTGTGAACGGAGAAATGTGTATCAACTGCAAGTGAACTGAAACGAAAAACGAAAGATGATCGAGCTATATATGGTGATTAACGGTAGTTGTTCACGGCAGAGATTCCATCACACTAGTTATGAGGTCGGTTGGGAAGCGGATTTCTTGACCGACTGAGTAATTCCAATGAATTTGGTTCCTTCCATCTCGCTAGATTGAATGCAATCTCAAGTACACAACAGTATTAACGACTGGGTTAACGCGGAAAGCATAGTGTACGAGGAAGAAATAATGTACCAATTCAAACAGTCGGCAAGTAGTTCGTATGTGCAGTAAAAATAAATGGTGTGAAAATAGCAGTTAATGAAAGAGGAAAGTAATGACTGGCTCTACATACGCGAGTGCGGTTCGTCGTCTTGCGTGCCAACTATGTTAAGACAGTTGATATACAAACCTGGGGGCCATGATGGACTACGGACTTACAGAAAAACTATCGATAAATGCAGAACCAGGTTATGACGGTGGAATTACCAACCCACTTCGGAGGACAAGTTGCACAGTAAAATATTCCCTGAGAGGCGCAAAATCACATGAAGTGGAAAGTCTCATCTAACGGAGAGGTACGCAGAGTTTTTTGACTGCTATTTAATGCAACTAATTTCAATTTGGCTTTTGTGTTTGCACTAGATGTGTGAATGATTGTAAGACGAGTAATCAGCCTATGCCCAAGAACAACACAGAAAATGTAGTGTGAAACCTGTGGAAATCCGAATCACAGATCTCTCAGCAACAATGCATGATTTTCAGTTAAAATCAAATGTTTACCTGGAATGAACGTCAATAACAACCACCTCCTGGTGGCATTTCTGCTGCCATACTGTATCCGCTTTTCCTCACAGACACTGGTTGGAATCAAGATTGTATTCGTGCCGTTGTGGAACTCCCCACACATTCTAGTTAGTCTCAGCTTACGAATGTTTGTCAGCTCATGAGGCAGATCTCGCTTTAAGTTGCTGGCTGTTTCTATGAAATTAATGAAAAAACTCATCGTTACCTTTGAAACCACGCTCAAAAGCATGGGTTGTTGCTTGTCGATTAGCCATTGGTGTTTGGTCTTCAAATGTGTCCAAGTTTGAAATTCCTTTACTAGGACTAAAACCTTTCGAGCATTTTAGATATTTGAAGTTTACAAGTGTATAGGGTTTAATGCGCAGTAAAGCATGCTCCAGATGAGACTTTCTCATCACAGGCGCTTACGAACATTGATAAATATCTATCATAAACAATTTTATTAATGGTGGAACAAGTTACGGAAGTTTAAAGAAAAACATGAAAGGAACATGAGAGTTGACACTACACTAGTCAATAAGGAGTCACTACTGAGTTTCAGGCATTCCGTAGTCCATGCAGCTACTCGGTCAAAACAATGGATTGTTATTTTCAGCTCTAAAACAATGAAACTTGATTATACTTCAAATTGCTCTAGTTGTGAGAAAACCGTTAGTTAACCGGCGTAATATAGTGGCAAGCAAATTTTCAGTGAGCATATTGTGCGAGAAAATTTTCCGAGAAACTTACGTTCTGAACTTCATGAAAATCATTTACCATCTTTAACCCCTTTGGTATTCAGACCACAAAACAAATTTTCACAAAATAAATGCCAAAACAAATCACTGCTATTCAATACCACAGCAGGTTTCTTCCATAGTGATGATGCTGTTCACAACCAAAACCAAACAGTCGCTGGTATTGCGTGAACATTGTGTAAACTGCAGGATCTTCCAAACTTTTGCAACCAATCTTTCTGACTACCCTCCAGGGGCTCCATACTCAAATCACAATAATTATTTAGGGGTACTTAATTACAGTAAAATATAGAGACAAAGTTTCACAGAGCGCGATTCATGCCTTATTGGGTAAATCAACGGGAAAAAGAAAAACAATTTTAAATCTTATCATAGTTACAGCAATATCAACGGAACTTGTTTGTCACCATCTGCAGATGATTCTGCTGCTCAATTTGCAAAGCTTTGGCAAACCGGTTAACATGTTTCCGACAACCCCGAAAAATCACAGGAAATACACCACAAACCTGAACTTCCTGTTTTGCTCGGATAACATGCTACCCCACTTACAAATTCGGATATTCTCCATCAATCTACGTACAAGTGTCTGCAGTTCCTAATCCTGCTTTCAACTAGTTGAAAAACGTTGTGTGATCTGAAACAATTATTTGCCGTTCTGTTCTTCTGATGTAGTTCACACTGCGGTCACATGAATTTTCGTACGAACAACGTAAATTGTTGGCTTGATTTGGCTTTCGTGACTGTCTCAAAA
>JTDE01004261.1:15385-27301 GCA_014338405.1 Paragonimus skrjabini miyazakii
ACCCGCACTGTTTACCCAATACTAGTTACATACTTCAGGTGACTCCACGGTTGCCACTACCGGTCAGGCTGGAGTGGATACAAGCCTCAATACAACGGCGATGACCGCATCGGTCGATTGGATTCCCGTTAAGCAGCAGACTCTGTTCAGTCCGCTTATCAGGTTCTGTTAACACCAGCTGTTGACACCAAATCTTCGAAGATCTTGTTGTATCTGCTTATGCCCCAGCTGAGTGCAGTGACTTCGTTGTCGAGAGCGCCCTTCACTCGGACTTGTCTGTTCCTTACAGATCGACATTTAGTTCCGGTTCGATCATTTTGGCTAAAGCTATGGACACCAGAATTGACCGACTTGATGAGGTCGAGTGTCGTTTAGACGTCAGGTTCGGGATGGCTGCACATCACTCAGGTAATGGTGGGCGGCTGTATCAACTGTGTTATTTTTAATCGGCGTTAGTG
This sequence comes from Paragonimus skrjabini miyazakii, assembly GCA_014338405.1. Classification (NCBI taxonomy): domain Eukaryota; kingdom Metazoa; phylum Platyhelminthes; class Trematoda; order Plagiorchiida; family Troglotrematidae; genus Paragonimus; species Paragonimus skrjabini miyazakii. The sequence continues at coordinate 15,844 of JTDE01004261.1, forward strand.
TTTGACATCGTGTGCGTCGTTGTTATACTTGACACCTTACTTATCCGAATCAGACCTGGTCTCAGGCAGACCACATTGCTGTTGACTATGGGTGGCGCGGATGCATTCAGAACTGTCGTCCAAAATTGGAACACAAAACACAAATGGGTAACCTATCAACATGTGATCTTAATATCATGCGTTGCCGTTTTATTCTTAGTTTCTCTGGACAACGGCCCCGCCGATCTCAACGGCTGGCTGTTGAGGAGTTGACCAGGTCGTCGGTGAAGCACAGTTACCAAACCAGCCTAGAATGCAAGCTTAGCATTTTTCATCCCGAGGATTCCAACAGATGTCGAACCCAAATCTCACAGACTACTCATGAGGTGTTATATCACACAGAACAGCAGTTTGCGGGCTAAATAAACATTGGATCTCAGAATCCAAAAAAACGATGGTGATGATGATGGTGATTAGAAGCCTCTAGAGTTATTAGATTTGGATGGAATATTCCTCACGACAACGCATATAGCAAGTTTAGAAGAGATATTCATAAAAAGCTCAGGCGTAGCTTGGTCGCCGACTGTGAGGCTTGGCTAACAGAGAAAGTTTACGTAATGGGGGCCAATTTTGCTTCAGAGTCCACTAGCATACTCGTTAGGTTCATCTGTGTTAATGGCCCAAGACGTCCATCTTTCAGGGGAACCATCTGCGAGACATAACACATTTATTCACAACAGGTTCAAAAGGTTATACAACTGGTTAGTAGGTTTAGAAACGTCTATGAAAACTGAGTTCCGCGACCTATTTCGGCTCTCACATGCGATAACCATAGGACGATCAGCTTGACCTCGGTCACAACCTGGGGTAGGGGGGGAGTTGATACTCACTATACCTCGCCGATTCATTGCAGCCTAAGGAGGTTGATATTAAGGATGAACAGATAGGATGTCGTCCTGGATGAGGATGTGTTGATAAAATGTTCACTCTTCGCCAAAGTCCGGAGCAGCGCCATGCAAAGTGCTGGCCAATCATGAGGGTGCGTTCGACGTTGTCGATCAATTCAGACTTCTCGAACCGCTTAATCGCAGGGATGCGTTGAAAAATATGTGGACATGCTATGGGCGCATTATTCCTGTATCTCAGCACAGGTTAGGGTTTGCCTGTCTAGCAATTTCAATGTAAATAATGGCGTTCACCAAGACTGTCTACTCTCATCACTTTTGTTCCATTTGGTCATAGACGGAGTGATGGAAGACTGTCTGTGACAATCACAAGATGCCGGCGTGGATCTCCTACTTCACGGTAGACTGATTTATCTTGACCTTACTGACGAGAAGTCGTTGTTTGACAGTTTTAACGTAGCGCAGACAACGTTAGATGCCATTTTGCACTCTGCTGAATATTTCCGAACGCGATTGCAACCTCAAAGTGCTAAGTACTTCAACAAGATCACTGTGACTACGTAGATTCAATGTCGGGTGATGGAATTATAGCGATTGTTGACAGGTTTGTGTAATTAGATAGTTTCATCAGCAACGACACAGGCACAACGAGTGAAATGGAAGGTAGTATCATCGAGACTGGGATGGTATTCACCAATCTAAAGCACTTTTGGCAACAGGGAGACAGCTCTCTGAAGTTAAAGGGTCGCGCATATAAGACGACCGTGAGAGATGTTCTACCTTACGGATGAGAAACTTGACCGCTCAGAGTAGAACAGGTGAATCGTCTTCGGTTATGTGACCATCGATGTCTGCGTTCTATTGCGCGCATCCGATGACGCTAACGACTAATCAACAACGAGTTCGGCAAGCGATTGTTTGATAGTGATTGCCAAGCGAGTTCCTCTATTCCATCTTTAAGGTTACACAGACTTAGTTGGTTAGGCTATGTATTGACGATGACAGTTGATCGTCTGCCACACCGGGAACTCTGCCGATGCTGCGGTTGACTTGCGTAAGATATGATGTGGACAGATAGTGACTCAGTTTAACCTGACCTATACTGCTACCTTGGCGAGGTATTCGGGCTTGTGTGCTGTTTTGATCCGGCGGGCTATGCTGACTAGGACACCGGTCCTTCCAGGTGCAACCTCGTCAGGCAGGCTAAAGTGGAGCAGTCAGGCGAAAGTCAGTTACACTCATCGGATTGTGTGTCACAGTACTGACCGCATAGGAGTGCCTAGGTAGTGAGGCACGATCCTATGGGCATTCAGCAGAACTATTTTCATGGCTGCAGCACTGCTATCTTCCGTATCAAGAAGAAGGGGGTTAGAAAAGGTACCCTCAAACGAAGAGCACTCCGATCGCCCAACGGTTGACCGTGACCGCCGGCGTATTGTCTAATACGGTCGAGAAACATCTAGTATCTCGCAAAATCCCGTTGTCGCTTCAAGTACATCCACTGCACGCAGCAGTGCTCCGAATCAAACATCAATGTCTCATTCATTGCGCCCTCGGGCTAGGCAAGCCTCTCTAACAAGTAAGTCAGACTCTTGAATAGTTGGTTCCGGGTAGGATCCTTTAAGAAAACCCTCAATCCCGTTACCTCGCAGGTCAGACTTTTGAGTCAGAGACTCGGGGTGGAATTCCTCATTTCCGCGGCATAGACGACCGTGAAGTATCAGAAGTTATCGTTCCCTGGACAGTGACAGTAGTAACCGATCACGACTTTCTACTACTGTTTTACCCCCCATTCATTCTGCCTTCCATGTGCCTTCGGGCGATAATTGTTTTCTGAGGCCAAGACAACTGGTAAACATTGGAGCCTTCAATGTCCTCACTCTCCGACAAGTCGATCAACAAGCTTCCCTGGCTAGTACTCTCTCAAGTATGGAGCTTGGTGTGTGTTGTATATCGGAGACGCGAGTCTCCGATTCCAGCACGGTTATCCATTTGAGCTCACCTCTAGATAGCTGTAGATCCAAGCGCTTCTCTCACAGGGTTTCTGGTGACGTCGAAGCTGAATCTGGCGGTCAAGCTAGAGTGGGCATCGCACTGAGTTCCAGAGCAGAGCAATGTTTGCTTGATTGGATCCCAGTGAATAGTCGCTTGTGCGCTCTCAGACTCAATACATCGGTAAAAGTCTGTCGACGCAAATCAGAAAATCACTGCGTATTCATTATATCGGCGTACGCTCCAACGGACAGCTGTTCAGAGGTTACCAAGGATGCGTTCTATGACGCCCTCGTTGATCTTCTGGGGCAAACTAAACACTCAGACATCATCGTACTAGCGAACCATTGTAATGCTTGACTTCGTCGTCTTCTCCGGAAGAGATGCGGCTCGGAGGTATGTTTGGTGTCAGGGCACAATGCACTGACAGCGGCCAAAACTGCTACAGCTGTGCGCGTCCCACGGCCTATATATTTCGAGCACCGCATTCCAACAGGGGAAGAAGCACTGAGCTACTTGGGGACCTCCATGTGCTTCTCAGCCGTCATATAGAAGTCAGTTTTACAGGTGACGCCACTCTATTAACGACTGCTGTCTTTTGGAGCAACTACCTGGACTCGCACCATGCTGTTGTGCGTGCCCGTTTTTCTTTGTCATCGGCCCGGAAGACATACACTCGTAAATGTCAGGTGCCTAACTGGCATTCGAGCGATGAGAGTGTAAAGAGCGCTTACCAGAAGGCGCTGATGGACAAGTTGCCCAGTTCGAATCAGGTGAGTGATCCTAACGAACCCTGGGAACAAATCGCCGCAGCTATGAGAAAATGCTGGAGGAGGAATGTTCCGAAAGAACTGTGCAGTTGTGACAGAACTGGACTTCCGTCACGTCGATAAACCTCATGGACAATCATCGCTCGATCCCACCTGGTTCTAAATATGATGACGACCGTCGAGAACTTAAACGCAATCTGAATAAAAACTTGCACAAAGATCATGAGCACTACTTGGTCGAACAATCGAAAAAGAAGGAAAGAGCCTTTTTATCTGGGAATAGCAGAAGGCTTTTTTCCCTGATCCGTGGTTGTACTGGCCCTCGAGTCGGTGTAAGTGAAAACATAAGATGGTTCACTTATCACCAGCCTATCGCGCCGACTTGACCTTCCAGATTGTCCTCTGTCGGAAGCATAAGTGAAGCTGGAGCTCAAGTAATTGAGGCGTAATAAGGCTCCTGGACCAGACCTCCTCTCTCCTTCTCTTTTCAAGGATGGTGGCAAGAGGTTAATATCAGAACTAACAAAACTCCTCCAGACAATGTGGGACACTGAAGAGGTGTCTCGTGGTTGGTGCTTATCAACAGTCATTCCCATTTTCAAAAAGGGGGCCCGAAGTCTATTTGACAATCACGGGGACATCAGTTTAGTGTCTGTTGCGTCCAAGTTACTCACTGGCTTCATTTTACGTCGGTTCACTATGCCCAGAGAAAGCCAGATACGCAAAGAACAGGCAGGATTCCGATCCGATCGGGGGTGCGTTGATCGCATTTTCACCTTGCGACGGATCTTGGAACAGCGGCACTGTTACAGACAGCCGACAGTTGTGGTCGTTTCGGACCTAAAGGCTGCTTTCGATTCAGTTACTCGTAACATTCTCTGGAGCTGTCTTCTTCGTAGAAAAGTAACAGAAAAATACGTGAATCTGCTGAGATCACCGTATGCTCACTCTGCAAGCAGGGTGAGAGTTTATGGACAACTGTCTCGAGAGTTCATCATTTCCAGTGGAGTTCGCCAAGAATGTCCGTTATCTCCCTTCCTGTTCAATTCCGTTTTGGACGACATTGTGTGGACGGTGCGCTTCGGGAATCCAGTGGACTTGATGTTGAGCTTCTCCCTGGCGCTAGATTGACCGATCTGGATTACGCAGACAACATTGTCTTACTCAGTCCCTCAGTCCGAAAACACGCAGACCATGGTGGACAAGGTGAGTGACCAGGCTGGTTTGTATGAAATGCACTTCGCACCTTCAAAGTGCAAAGTGTTGCTTCAAGACTGGAGCATTTCCACTCCTACTTTCTTCATTGCAGGTAATCCGCTTGAGACTGTGGACAGTTTCACATACTTGGGTAGTACTATCTCGTCAGCCTGTAGTATTGCTAATGAGATGTCGGCGAGGATAGCAAACGCACGAGTTGCCTTTGCCAAACTGCGTCATCTGTTGCGTCGAAAGGACGTCCGGTTGTCACTGAAAGGAAGGATATATAACGCTTGTGTACGTTCTGTTTCGCCCTACGGTTCGGAAACGTGGCCTGTTCGCAAGGAAGATATCAACAGGCTTGCTGTGTTTGACCATCGTGGTCTCCGCCATATAGCCCACATTAAGTGGAGTGATCGCATGAGCAATGTGACAGTTCGCCGGTGCGTAATGGGGAGGCGCGATCAAGTAACCAACTACTCATGGTGCATAGCTTGCGATGGTTAGGTCACGTACTCCGTATGTCAGCTGATCGTTTTCCCGTACCGGGCAGTATATACTGAGACCACCAACAGTTGGGTGAAATCACATAGTTCTCACGAAATATGAAGACCCTGACTGCTCCATTGAGCATTGGGTGGGTGTCGCCTGCCTGGAAGGGGTCCTCGTGATTACTCAATTTTTTGATTAGAAACGCTATCCGAAGTGGAGTACCTGTATCCATACCACTTCTAGTTCTTCCGCTTAGTCTTCTTTTATTAATCTTCAAACTTCACAGTAACGTTTTCTTCTAAGATTTTCCATGTCACTGTTGAGATGACCGGCGACTCGAGTCACAGTACCTTTTGGTCAGGCTTACGGCTGTTATGGTGATGATGAAACACGACAAACAACCGATAGTCGTGTTGCTCAGTTTTTTCTTTTGCTTAGACTGCAGTTCGGTTTATTTACCTACACCCATCATGCAATACTGAACCACCTTACCATGCGTTTCAGCATTAATCTGCACGGAATTAAAAAAGCATTTGTCACATGATATGCACACTGTTTCAAGGTTAGGCACATGTGGCCAAGGCTACAATTAGTTGAATAATTTTTTGCCTCGAGGCACATCGTTTAGAGTAGTAAGCCACTCGGATGCTTTCATTCGATGAATCGAAAAGCGATGTGGTTGAAGTTCGGAAGCTTTCAAGAAGTACAGTAAAACAATGGACTTCATCGCAGGAAGATGCCAGCAAGAGACAACGTTGACTGGCAATTCGCACTGGCTGATACGTGACACAGAAACAGAGTTTTGAACGTGAGGATCAAGCAAGTCCATTCATCAAAACAGAATCCACACAGGTGGTTGGATCAAACATTGAAAGTGACAATCCATCCTCTTATCACGCTATGCAGATTTTACTGACTGATTAGTTCATTTGGTGAACTAGGGAACGATAGACAAAAGTAGACATCGATGAGTTAGGAAAGCAAGTAGTGTTCGACTGAGATTGGGGGGCTTCATGTTTCACCTGATACCAGGATGACGAGATTAAGGGAGATAGCAGCTGGTGTGCATCAGTGGTGTCAATTCCCTTGTCGTATGATTCATTTGTTTATAAAGAACAACTAGGGAAGCGGATCATTGAAAGTTGCTATGAAATTATCTTACAGATATTATCGTATGCACCTCTGCAATCCACTTGTTCGGTTGTAATGTTTAACCTTTAAGCTACTCGTGTGCCTCTGTTAAAAAAAATGGAGTGGAACCCCGACACGTTTCCGAATACACTGACAGAGAAAATTTGAATCTGATGAATGGTCTTGTGATGAAAATCTACTCAATTCACCGCTTATCCGAACCCCGGCACAATAGAAACGCTAACAGGGGGCCAATCCAAACGTCGCGTTAAAGATACAACATCAGGATTGGACAAACAGTCGCCTTCCGTTATTCGTTAGTTTCTTTGTTCTGTATTGCACCAAGTAACGTACAGTTTGTGACTTGTATGTGTCAGTACGGTCAGCCAGTGAGTGACTATGATTTCTTTAATACTGATGTACACCCATAAATTCGGCTTCTTGTCTCCTAAATATGAATCGCATATTGCACCCAGTATGAGGGCTTCTCCTTATTACTTGCGTGGGAGGTTTCAACCCGAGTATGATTTTCAGGACTATTCGAAGTCCCTAAACCCGAGCATTATAGGTCTGTAATCAGAGACAACTTGCTTCCCTTTTAAAACGAGAGCAAATTGTGACTGCGACTAAATATAACAACTGGATCGAACTCAGACGTTCTCAAACACGTTCGCTTTATCGTCCTCTCAGTCAGCACGTATTGCATGGGCAGCAAAATCGTAATAGGGGCTGAACACATTTAATATAATACAATACACAAAGCTAAATGTGATCATAGCGATGGACAGGTATGGTGTTATCACATCACCTTGTCAATATCGAACACGAAATCATCTCGAAGAAGCCTGGGTTTATGTCCAGAAAGTCAAGGTACCCTACGCTGACCTCAGGCAGACAATATCGCCTATCCAGAGAAACACAGCTTTAATTAATTATATTGGTTGTTTTTTCTAACGGAAGTGATTATCATTCGTTTTTCTTTCTACTAATAGTAGTGATACTCGTTAATCTACTGAGGTTTGTGGAAGATTAAGAATTTCGACAAGACTACATAGTAGTTTATTCGCTCAAAACATACAGATAATCTGCCTGTGAGTAGGATGTAGTCCTACAGCTAATTACTCATTCAGGCTGCAACAGTCATAGCTGTAGGTGACTGATTCTGGGCACTGAGTATCTCAGATCCCAAAAGGAGACTGATCATCAACAATCGAAAACACTGATCAAGAGGTGGAGGGAAACCACTGGTTTCAACCTGATTTGAAAAGTACGGATCGCGAGGTCACCGCGTGGAATTAAGGGGACACTTCCTCAGTATCTTCTTGATACGATTGTACCAATTGAATAAGGTTAACTCGTGGGCCAGAGTTCAGTTTCTGATTAAGACATTGTTGATGTGGTTAGAATAAAAACGAAGCTCTCGGCTGGTGCTACTTTTAAGAATTGGATGGATGAATGAAAAGACTCCAAACGTCTGTGTGTACTGTTAATATTGTATTCTGTTAACTACAAGCAGCCATGAGTCTAGGCGTCCAACTGGTAACGCTTAACGCTCGATTAAAACCAGCATACGTTTTAAACTGGTGAACTTTGTCTGGTGAAGCTTTTTGTTGGGAACAAAAAGTAGTCACAAAAGTTGCGTTACCGATTGTTTTTCCAGTTACTTTACGTCATATAAGGAGGCTCGTTCAAGCAGGTGAGGTTTGGCAGAACAGGAATAGGTCGAAACACAGTGACCGTACAAAAACTTAAATGTTCACCAACGTGCTGAAACTGGATTTCAGTTTTTAAACCTGCAGAGCCATTCAGTAGACCACACCAGTTGGATGTCATAAACCACTGTCATTTATACGAAAATACTTGGTCTGGTTATTTTATTGCAATCAGGATGATGGGAGATCGGTGTGGTATCGGTGGAACGTTTCATTTTGAGCCCTCACTGCAAACACACTCACGTTTGTTGACGAACTGATTAAAGTAATGTGCATCATCATCATCATCCAATTATAACCTGAACAACTAGAAATGCGGTCCGATAATACGCGACGAATGTGGACAATGATGCTCTCGTGAACGGAACCATGTGACCGAAATGTGTGTATTCAAAGAGAGGGGCGAGTGAGATTAGTTGTGCCTATCCGTTATGGTTTAGTGAAAAGCGCGGACGGTCTGGTTGAGCCGGAGAGCATTGTAAACAAATAAACTGTGCAATCCAATTCAACAATTGCACCTGTCTCTTTTGAGTAGCGAGTCGAATCCTCTCGAAGAGTCACATTCCATCGGAAGAGTAAATTCAAATGATGAGTAAGACGTTTAAGTACATAACTTTGCATTGAATTTACCTAATTGTGGCAGAGGCTTTCCAATCTAAAGTTTAATTTGCAACCAACACACGGCAAATGATTTTCTAACACACGGGCTGGATAGTCTGACAAATCAAATATAAAAATGAGCAATCCAATTGACTTTGACTTGACCATGGTTTATAATCGATGTCAATACCACTTAAATATCACGAACACTATTTTTCAATTCATATTCACGTAAATCTGACTTGAGAATTACAAATAAGTTAATGTTGTTAAGCGATCAGATACGGCAATTCCGTCATTTTTAACGGTACCATGATCAACGGGTTTACCTAATGAAGATTTATACTAGCGGTAGCAAGCATGCGCACAACCGGAAAACTTCAACAAGAACGAAACTCTAGTTTAAGGCCAATCTGAATATGAAAACTAGGATCACGAGTGGATGGCGTTCAGTTTATGGAATCCCAATATCTAATTACTTACCAATAGGCAATAAATTGTATAGCAATTTTAGCAATTCCTGTGATTTCAACCTGACTGGGAATTTCTAGTCAAAACAGAGAGAAGACATCGCGAGACGTTAACATTTCGATTTACTCTCATGAGTCGCCAACGTGAAACTAGCAAATTCTATACAAACTGCGTATAGCAACAACAATTGAACTAACCAACCACATAGTTCTGACCTTTCACGCGCTAATACTTCAATCAGTTCCACAGCAAGACGATTGATTGCGTCAGCGCCTTCTATGTACACAAAACTGGCCGATGTTGCTGGATTAGCATTACCTTGGCAATTGCGAGCAGTTTCGGGTTGTGATTATGTAACAATATCTTGAACGACTTGACAGAGTAAACTAGGTGACCGGTTGCTAAGATGTGTTTGGCGATCGATGAAGCCGGGGTCTTCGACCTTGTTACAGTCAATAGGTCGTTTTTTTTTTAGATTGCTGTTGATAACCACTTACGAATGTGCTCAGCCATATGCTGATGCAAACGCCGATCTGTCCTGCCTATGCAGACGTCATTGCAACTGAAATTGAACTGGTAGATTACGTGGGAGAGACTAATCGGTTGAGTATGCATCACTGTTATGAACAGCCAAGCCCCTAGTGCTTAGTAGGATACGTAGTTGGGTCGCTGGGTAGGTGCGCTGCAACGCCGACATCAATTTGTATTAATCAAGTGGTCATCTTTGAATTGAATTCGCAGAAATGTTTTTTTTTCCTGCGCACTGCAGCTTACTACTTTTGGTTCTTTCAGCTTACTGTGGATATCAACAAATTTTTCAGGACAGCCACTATCCGCCAGCGTTTTCTTAATAAACTCTTCTTTTTTCTCCAATCGATCTGCAGTGCAAACCATTCTGGTTCTGTGGAATATTTACTGACTGTAACAAGCTCGAAGACCGCGGCTTCATCAACCTTAGCAACCGGTCACCTAGATGACCCTGTCAAATCGTTCAAGATATTGTTACATAATCACAACCCGAAATTGTTAGCGTTTAGTGGGGCAATGCTAACCAAACAACATCGGCCAATTTTGTGTGCACAGAAGGCGCTGACGCAGTCTCCCTGCCGTGGAATTGATTGCACTAATAGCGCGTGAAAGGTCAGAACTATGTGGTTGGTTAGTTCAATTGTTGTTGCTATACGCAGTTTGTATAGAATTTGCTGGTTTCACGTTGGCGACTGATGAGAGTAAATCGAAATGTTAACATCTCGCGATATATGTCTTCTCTCTGTTTTGATTAAATGGATTACGGGAATTTTTAGTCCTGAAGTCACTGACTAACAGGACATTTATTGCCGCCCTTGAGCACTACTCGCAGGCGAACGTGACTAGTCGTGTCCAATGTGACGGAGATATGTACTCCTGAGGATGAGCGAGTTTGGTGCCTCTTTTCGGAAGGGACTGACCAGGGGATTAATCTCAACGCGAAGACTGTGAGTGAATGGGTGGTGTTCAAGCTAAGTCATAATCAGAATAGCTAACAGGTCGCTCTGACGCAATTCGAAATAATTAACGACGTACAAGTTGATGATGTCAGTGGGACGCACAAATCAATCGAGATTGTTAATTATGAAATGCAGGGATTGTGTACACGCCCGCCAACATCAAATAACAACAGAGGACGCAAACCTGTGCACACAGATAGTTAAGGTCGACGAAATAATGGTGAACAAGAACAAAGACGTATAAATAGCTGGGGACGTCAGGGGACACTAATTGCCGCACGAATTCACTCTACACACTCCCATGTTATAGGCGTATGACAAGTAGTAAAATAAACAACGGTCCTTAAGTAGAACAGCAAACGCACAGATCGATCTTGATAATGAGTGATTATTATAATTGATTCCACGGCATACAACGGTTAATAGTTACTACATTTTGAGTGCACACAGCAGGTTGTCTATGACTGACCAACGTAGCATCGTAATACTTCGCGACAGGACTCGAGAGAACTCATTAGGACGATATGGACTTTGTGACCTGTGGTCAAGGGTTGCGATGGAGGACGGTGCGTTTCGGATTCCCTGAGTGTCGCTCACCAGCTGTTGCAATAAGACATATCTCAGTTACCTTGATACATGTTACTTCGTTGAATCATCAACAGATAATCAATATAACAGTAACTGTGTCTCCATTTCGAGACGATCGGGCAACCTGATCATTA
>JTDE01004262.1:0-19470 GCA_014338405.1 Paragonimus skrjabini miyazakii
TCGCCCATAGTTGTGTGTTGATCAGTAGTTGTGTTCAATCTACCTGAGACTAGGTCAGCAATGTTAGCAGGTGGGGATAAACACGACATGTGGGAATTTTCAAATTACCTAAACAGTTGGGTTGTGCTGATATCTATGAGAACTATTTCAAAGACAACGAGAAGGCTCTAATCGCAAATATGCTGTCACACAAAATCGGCTGCGGATTACTCTACATACTGTAACTGATTTCGGGTAGCTAAGGGCGTTGCAACGTGTCAGTCACGACATAAATGAGCACTAAATTAGGATACGCCCTGAACGAGACAAATACATGTGACTGTAGCCGTCTTCTGCAGCCCAAGATCTCGATGAACATAGGTGCAGGAGCATTAGTATGATCAATGTGTCTGTTGCTGGAAGGTCTGATGTTAGTATTCAAGTAGTGCGCGATCCAAGCCAGTGAACATTCCTGACAACACTCGTCGACCCCTCTGTTTACCGGTGTGGACTGCCTGTCGTGGCTGACGTACTTAGTCTTAGTAACTGCGCCCCGACTTTTGATAACGAATTTCTTAACAGAAGAAATGATGGAACACGCACATACAGCTTGGCCCGCAGCCTGCTCAGCGTTTCCCACTGGGATCAAGTACTATCCTGACAGACCACGAGATACCAGATCCGAATGGCGAGAGTCATGTGTTGTCATGAAATTCCAGTGCAACTGCTCCAAGTTTTGCCTGGGGGACCATCACATGGAGGCTTGATGGAGCATAGAGGTCCAGAAAACTCGACTGGGCACCACTTCGATGTTGGATGTTGGTCTCGAAGTTCACCATATCACACTAACTCAGCCCATCTCACTCAATAAGCTTCACCAGGTCGATTTGTCCCGTAGGCTTACTGCGCAAAATGAAATTACTTTTTAGTGTTGTTTTCACACCAACGTGGCTTAACTTATTAGCAAACTGGACAGGTTTCGAAACCCTGATGCCAGCGAAGCCCATTTATAATAAACATCCAGGAGACTGGTATAAGTACGAAGTGCAGAATGGTGAATTGTCATTGATGCGCAGTGGTTGGAATATCGGTCAAGAAGGAGGGTTGCTTCCGATTTGGGATCGCACCTAACAACCTGAAGTATTCGTGACAGGTTGCTACTGGATCTTCCGGAATCAGTCTAGCAGGTAGTAGACGTCATTGGAAACTTCGATTTCGTAAGTGGTGTGAGTTTTGGATCCCTTCTTGAGCACCGAGAATCGGACACCGAGTTGTACAACGCTGTTCGTAAGATGTCAAAGTTATATTTTAACTATGCCTTTGTAATAAAGGACTTCACGAACGATTTAGTCAGTAACGCAAACCCTTTCTTCGTTGGGGACTCCCTCAAGTCAACTGTGCAAACCGGATTATTCCAGCATGTCAATCGGAATAAAACTGACGAGTGGGCCAAACGCCGTCTTTTTGCGATTATAGTCTTACCAACAAAAGTGACGTGACGGGCACTAAATACCACAGCTCTATTCCGTCCTGTCGATTATGGTATAATTTAGTTCACCTATTTACACGAAACTAGATAACAGGTTTAGAGGTCTATCATAAGAATGAAGACATAGATGAGCTAGGTTGAATGACCTGACTCAATTGCCGCACTTAGCTTAGATGAGCACCAGCAGCTCATGTTTTAGGAAGTCTCTGATTTCGATAACAGTCATGTCCCAGTAAATTGTGCCCTACCCAGTAGAAGACACAAACCTCCGAGGAATTGGACCAAACATCTGATTACATTCAAACATTCAGCCTGAACTAGGTACCAGCTAGAAGGAACTGAACGTGTTTGTTGAATGTGTCATGTGGCACAATGTTATCACGTCTGCTATCAAAGAGGATCGACTGTATTATCAGAGCGGTGTTGCTGAAAAGCTGAAGGTGAATCCCGAGCTTTCCTACAACACATTTGCAGCACATACCAGGAACAAGGTTGGCATTTTGCAATCGCAGACTTTTGCTGAATCTACCATTTCGAAGGTGGAAGTGTCTAACGCCGTGGTTAGACAGTATGGAAGCGAGCACGCCTGTAAGTGATCACTAATGTTTGAGCACATAGGTAGCAACTTAGTGTATTTGATCCCAATTTCAATGTCATAATTTGGAGCCGAATTAAATAACCTATACCTGTATGTGTGGTCTTTACGTGTTAAGTAAACACACATATATAACGCAGAATTACTCCTTGGAGTGGCAAACGCGTCTCAATCTGAGAAGAAAGAGTAGTGTGTATGGTGAAGATGAAATAACATGTAGAGAGACGAAGAAGAAAAATACAACGATGCGCACAAATACTCGCCATTGACTTCTGGTTTTCGTCATATTAGATAGCCTCCTCAATCAAAGATTTCGGTATCGATCGGACCTCAACCAGGATTTCGGAGGCGCTCTACTGAAGCAAGCTTGTGCTTGAGTGTAGACGGTGAGCCGGCATTCATGAAGTGTTACGAAGCCAACTAAACCTATGAGACGAGATCAATGTGTTTAAGGGTCGACAGAGCCTATCCCTTCCGAAGACATGCTGGTGAACTTCGTCGTTGCTGACAGGGTGTTTCCAAAACATGCGGCCGATGCTTCCGAGACACCGATGGTCCAAAAATGATACTCCATGAATATCCTCCGTGCAAGTGAACCAGTTTTCACAGCTGTACGATAGCACCGCTGCCACAATAGCACTGTAAACTCAGTTTTTCACAGAGGAACTGGGGTCATGCTGACGCCACACACGATGTGATTTGGCAAATGCCATCGGAGCGTTTTTATGCGTTTTGTGATTTCATCAGTCACTCCACAAGTGATGATACATCTCCCAAGGTAAATAAACTTCGCGATAACATTTAACTGCTTATCTTCAAAGGTGAGAACAGGCGTAGAGTCCTACCAATCATGAATCAGCGTTTAGTCCCAAATAAGTGCAAAGGCCATAGCAGACTGAAGAACTGAAAACTCCAATTTGTCTCATATGTTCTAGGCTCCCTGTGAAGCCTCCCAAATCAGGGTAATGTCGTCTGCATAATCGTTGTTCCAGTGTCAAGTTTCTGGTAGCAAATTCACACCATTACATTCGCAGTTCGTTACGGCACACATTAGGATCTTGTCTACCGTACTCTATTGGAAAGGGGGAGGCAAGGCAACCTTGTCGCACCTCACTGGGGATGCTAAAGGTCGGCGATACGTTGTCATAAGCCATAACCTTGCCAAAGATGTTCACACAATTCCCAAAAACACCCTTCCAAGACAGACAGTTCCAGAGTGCAACTTTGTCAACCGTATGAAAAACTCCTCTGATGTTTAAAGTTAAGACTGTTAACATTCTATAGGAATGATCGTGGTGGCGACAGAATGTGGCGATTTGATCAACGCAGCTTGTTCCTCACGGATATGTTTCTTGTGCGTTTCGCCCGATCTACGAAGTGCAATGGCTTCGACCAACTTCCATGCAACATGATTCAGACTAACGTCTCAGTGGTTCACACACGATGTACGTACAACGTTCTGAAAGTGAGAGTGGTGTTAGCCAAACCCCAGCAATTTGAAATACACTGGTTCAGAGTTGGTGGGGCATGACCGTTACCTCTTCAACTAAGGCAAAACCTTCATATACACAGTGGGCAGAAGACACTCTGTCTGGATCGAAAGCCTTGTGACGATCGTGAGTGAAACCTCTTTTGCTAAGAGCAAAGAAATGTCATCCGACCAACGAGCACATACAGAGCCTGAAGGTGTGGCCAATGGTGCAAGCGGTCTGTTGAACTTTAGTTGGAAGTGCTCAACCCGGAACCCTAAGCGTCGTTGCAGGTCATGAATAGGCTCACCAGTGGCTTTGTATTTTGTCTCGGTCACACCTGGCATCCCACCGACAATTACTCTGTTGAGACGGAAAAGCCTTCTAGAGTTCCAAATAGTAGCGGCTTTGCTTATCTACACAGCACGTTGCATCTACCAGATCCCGCGAGCTCCTCGTAGTTGCTTCCGGAGTTCTAACCGAGTAGCCATGCGGGCCGAATTATACTTACTGCTGGATGGAACATTTCGGCCAGTAGTTGACAGCTGAAGGATCAGTAGTATCACCAATACACACAGCGAACCTGGTACATAGCTGTGCATGATCAGAATCCCTGCAGATACTCCAGATTGACTTGCGATTTCGGAAACAGACAAACCATCGATAGGTTACTACTATGCGATCAATTCGTTTCCACGACTGACTCGGCGGTGGAGGTCTCTTGTTGGTATATGGATGTCTAGGACGTCGAAAAGTAGTACTTGCGTAAAACAGAATGTAACCGCCACAGAGCTGCAACAAATTTTCACTGTTATCTGTTCGGCGAGCATGTAAGATGACGGGCCACTTGATTTTGAGCTCTCAGCTGTTAGCCTCTGTACTTGACCGTTCAAATCCCCAGTCACTGCCACATTGTCCGTGCGCCGGGCGGTGTATAGACGGTTAGTGAGCCTGTGATGAAATTCGTCTTTGATTATGTCTTGACTACACTCTGTCGAAGCATATGCCGAAACGGCAAACAGATACCGTTTGTGACTGGCGCCTCTGGATGCGTTAACGGTACCTTTGAGTCTGACAGCACAAAGGCGGCTACTGACGGGCATCTAATCAAGCAGTGTCTTGTCCGCGTGCACGCTTAGGGCAACTCAAATGCCTGCTGACTAATGGCTCTAACAATGGGGCCGAATGCAGGTTTTACGTGCATGGTGAAGATCCCGACGCAGACTGTAACACTGAGCTAGAATCCTGAAGCCATGTTTCAGCAAGACGTGCAAAAGTTGCTTGCTGACAAAATTACATAACTGTTTGAACACTGACGGTGGCAGGCGTAACTACCATTCGGGGGGTGAAAATGGAACACTTTTGGTTGTCTGAACTACAGAACAGTGTTGGTCTGAGGGGTATCACTCGGGGCTTTTGGTTCAGATGAAACACAACCCAAAAGGCTGCAGGACAAAAAACGGGGTTTGCAGCCCGATGGAGGTCGGTAACCAGCAGTGGTTTGGTTCCTAAACTCTTCGAATGAAGTTTATTTATCAAGGATGTCTGAGGCATCCTGCAAGAGATTGCGACCATACCAACGTAGCGGTTTGAGACTTCATCACTGAAGACGGATTTGACGTAGTAAATCTGTCTGACCAGGGACTCGAAGACCGACGGGGTTGTTGAGACGTATGCCTCTTGTTGGCGGAGGTCGGTGACCAAGTTGGTTAGTACGTCCTTCAAGGACATACCAACTTAAAAACCATCTGGTCCAAAACTAGTATCCCCTGTCGTCTTGAAAAGTTGCATCACTGAAGAAACAAAACCGCTCACAATATTTTAATCGCTCCTTGCCAACTGACGTCGGCAGAATGCATAGAAACAGCTCACAATCACACTTATCTTCAGAGTTGGATGCAAAGAATGCCCAGCAAACTATTGACTAACAGTCTTTCTCTGAGCCGTATCCGAACTACTGGACAGCATATTAGACGGCACTTTCTGGGCTAAAGATTTGAAGTCAAAGAATTCAGCGGCTGTGGACTTGCTGAGCGCCTGCACATTTGGCTTGAAGACTGTCTGACTAAAGGTAAGTTCACCGTCAAGGCGAATGAACAGATGTCAATGTAGGTCCTTGCCAACAGCGGCGTTCTGCAAATACCGATTATAGTATCCCTGTCACTCTCATTTTGCTCTTGAACCACCCAGTGTAGTCAAATCAACGATGTTGCTCTACGCCAATTAGATAAAGATCCAACCAGTTATAAAGTGCTCGGAAGATTTGATAAATCGACAGAACGATGTCAGCTATCTAGGCAAGTGGTGCACGAAAAATAACCTGCTGTCCAATGTCAATAAACGTAAATTTATGCACGTCTGTCTTCAAAGTTGTGCCACCTACTTCCATGACGACACAAAGCTGCTCGTGTCAGTATGCGAACGAAACACAGGGATTTTAGTGGTAGACCTTTCGAGTTTGTGCACAGGTTGTCTAGCCACGGCTAAAAAAGCACATACAACCCTGAGCCTCTTAGAAAGAATTAGTGGAACCTTCCACTGGGTTGTGTTTCCTACTACGTTCGCCTCCATTAACTGCCAACATCTGGAGACTAACAAGCAGGCCTGTTGTCCTTATCTTGAGGCCGATTTGACACGTACCGAACGTGTTCAGAATTAGACACCTGGAAGAATTCTGGAGCACGGGAAAATCCACTGTCCAGAAGGACAGGTAGGATTAGGTCAAGACTTGATGAATTCCAGACACATCAGAGGAGACCTAATCTTTATCAACATACTACTCTACACACTGGGGTCATCCACCGTCTCAACTTCTCCTACTAAACAAGGAAAAGCAGTAAAGGGGCAACTCGCTGAACTCGAGTAATGGAATAGACTGGTTACCTTGTAGACAGATATGGTTCACAAGTGGGATCTGTTCACACTGGAACGTATTACTCAATTTTGTGATCACGACTCAATCGGTTGGGTGTTTTGAAACACTACTCGATCAGCGAATACGTGAGAGATAACCTGCACTACAAGTTCCTTATCCGTTATTTTGGCTTACTTCCACAGGTCACTGAATGCGCACATATGACTGAATAGTGACTCGGTACCGGTTGCTATTACTACTGTTGCTATCAACTTCACTGAAGTTGCCTTTTATTTATTTCCGTCCACCTTTTACTTGCACCTATAAACCGTCGAACACAATGTTTCATCGATCAACACAGAGACAAGAACAAACAAGCGAGTACTTCTTCGTCTTGTTACAGCCTAGGAAACCATGTATTTATGATGCAATCAATAAGGTCACGCCAGCAAATCAGAATGCATAGCGTACTATCCAAAGGCCTACATTAAGACGAGGCATACGGTCAATGGTGAAGCATTCGGCTTAGTTGAACAGCACCTGTTGGCGTTTTGAGTATAGTTCTAGGGAATTGATAAACAAGCAGTGGTTCTTCGGTATCTGTCGGATAGAAATTTGGATTATCATCAGACATTTTTGTCAAATATTGACAAAATAAACGAACCACTTGTGAACACTCTACCGTATGTTTGGTATAAAACGCGGATGGTTTCTGACCATTAAAAGTATGCCATGTTGCAGCGTTTCCTATATGGCAGCTGTTCACATGTGCACATAGAACTAGTATCGTGTGTCTGGGTAACTTGCATGCTGTCTACCTGTACATTTAAAATCAGAAGTTAGCAGGCAGTTTGGTTCATCCATTTTATAGAGGTCTTGAAAGCTATCGTATCCTTAAATTTTCCGAGTATGTATAAACTTGGCAACAGGATAAACGACTACATGTGGATTATAAGGATGAACAGGTATATGACATTAACACTGGACCTCTGCTTAACGTAACACTGCTTAAGCTGTAAGAGATTTTGCCTCACTAACTGAAGATTGACAGTACGTTTTTCTACTACCTGTCTGACGTCGATCGTCTGTGAGTGAAACTGTCGATTAAGTTTGTGAGATAGTATGTCCGTTGATTTTCAGTGTCACCTGTTTCGTTCTTACAAGGTGTTTTGGCCAACTGGTTGAAATTAACTGTTGTGTCTACTGCGAGGTAGACCCTATGTAAATTAAAAGACGTTCTCTCACAAGAGACAGGCCATCGTGATAAAACTGTGATTAATTGTGTATCAATACTTCATGCCAGTATGTCTTACCTTGGTCACATGAATTCATGAGTTACTGTATGATGTTGAGTGACAGTCGGATAAGATAGTTTAACTCAAATGTATCCATGCCATCTTGCGATTCGGCAAGTAGATGTGTTTAATTTGCAAGTAATTAATTGACTACTAGAAATAATTTCAACAGTGATTGACTGAAAGGGTTCTTTGTAATGCATGCAAAATCCGTCGCCGTTGTCTACTATTGGGAGCAGCCAGAGTATGTGGATTCCCGTGGTGTTGTTGCATGAGGTCACGATCAGAGCCCAATGCACCCGCCATCTCTCTTACTGTCTGCAAGAAAGACCAACATCTGAATTCGTCTGTAGTGGTACTACACGCGCATCAATGGACCAATGGTAATACACTTGGAACAGTCTTCGACATTCCGAAGGAGACATCGACGACGTCGTACCATGAAGGATCGAAAAGCCCACAACGATTTAGAGAAAATCAGCTAGTTGGAAACAAGTGATGAAAGAACAACAATCGCCACACTTTGGAAAAACAACTTGTTTGTGTCGGTATGTTCCTATGAGACTGGATCGCTGATAAAATTTCCCTAGGTTACAGGCCAGTGCTAGTAGTAAAGAGGAAACGAAGGTACGTACACACCCTTTAGTCAGTAGTCATCGTTAATTACAAAACTCAGTCTAATTTTCAAACTAAAGCTAACTTACCACAACACCCGGAGTATGAATGCTTGAATAAGTGGGTTGTTGTGTTCCAGAGGAAAACGTCTGATCCTTTATATTTTGTTTGGAAACCACCTAAGTTAGTAAGGTGAACACATTTCCTAGACTTGGATAAAACATGTAGATATTAACAGCTTCTCATTCAGTTACAATAATGTCAAAGGTAGAGGAATCCAAAATGGCAAAAATAGATCCTATTCGTTTTATCTGAAACGCAGCAAAGTTCACACGATGATAACAGAAATTTTGAATTCACAAAGTTAGCAGAGTTGTACTATTTGGTGCACGTTCGTTAATAATGCTGGTGACTGGGTACAACCTGGTCGCTGAGTTTGTTAACTTACTCCCGCGGACTTGTTTGATTATATGGTGAGCAAGTGAACATCTAACTGAATGACAAGCAACCACTTATTAAAGTCGGATTACAGCGTGTGAACATTTACGTTCATATTCGCGTGTGTATGTTCTATTCCATTCAAGCGGTGGTTCTCCTCAAATCTATCAATCATACCACCCCATAGGAAATCCATATGACAGCTAGTTGCACAGGAAGAACTGGCATGGGGCAAATCAAAGGCAATATTAAGAATGGTTCGATATTTCTCTTGAACAATGATGATTTTACAGACTGTCGTAAACAAGGCATAACACTGACGTACAAAATCATGAGGTAATCTGTTTAATGTATTGAATATGCACTGTACAATATTATTACTATTGTGTCCCCAAATGAAGTTAAGTCTCGCAATTTGGATTACGTATGACGTATTCTGCAGAGACATTTCAATGAATCTTATCGGTTACAACTCACGGACTATGATCAGTAAGCATACATTAATTCGAATAGGCGGAAAAATATAAATGAACCATCGGTTTCATTAAAAATGGCACACCGAACTAGTCACGTCTGAATGGGTCGTCATAAATTAAAAACGAAACCAGTCGGGTGAGGAATTAACAATGCACACATCAATCTAACAGTGAGGCACGCCTGCCCAGCACTAAGAAAAACCAGATTATCCCGCGGTAAGAGGCTACAATTATCACTCTCCACTGAGGATGCGATGTCCTCTGCTGCTCTCGGCGCTTTCACCGAACAGAATTGGAACGGAACCACTTTCGACAAGCCACAGGTTTTGCATTCCGCATTTCACTATTTCATATGTTCACGTTGAGACGCAGTTTGAGATTTTATGTGAAGAAACCAAACTATAAAAAATCACGTCCAGTCATGTTGCTAGTTTCTTGAAAGCTAAGCCGATTGAACTCGCGGCAATCTAAACCTTGTACACTATTGGGGACGAGTAGATGTTATAAGCAATTATCAGCGCAGGCCAGCCAGGCTGTGTGAACCGTTCGTCGTACTGGATTGAGCTTGTGGTCATTTGGTGAGAATGAGGAAAATTCCATCGCATCAAATGCGATCAAGGTGAACTGAACATTGTACTTAGTCGTCCAGTAGTCTAATTAGCTGAGTGAATAAAAAACGAAACATTCGATTTACACTCTAGAAATACAGAAAGATTTTGAAGGGCGGAAATTAAGAGATCATAAACTGTGACAAAATAATTATTTTTAGGACCTCAGATATTAAACAAATACCCGTGATAGTACCTTACATCATCAATAGCATCGGGCAGTTGAGTTTCTGTCATGCCTCGCCCAAACTTCCTGAGGCGCCGAAACATGCATTCAGGCTCAACTGGTAAACACTTCGCATTACTTCATAACCTTTCTTATGCAACAGTAATGTTTCTCAACATCAAAAACTTTTCATGCTGTCAAATAATTGAGTGAGAAGAAAAACCGGATATTTTTTAATCAGGCAAAAAATCCCTTACTTCTGTTACGAATAAGACAGTTTATGAATCCAAGATGAGAATCATCCTCACAGACGACTCCTACGGACATTATTTTGGATAAAACACTATGATAGGGGAGCGAAATTCTGGAAAACTGAAAGCACACATCTAAACAGATGCCTCTCAAATGTTGATTCTAGACAAATAGACCCAAGGAGAGTACGTATGCTGCAGTTTATCGGCGTTCAGAAAACGCACAAACGTGACATACCAATGAAACTGTATTTATGCTTGAACAAATCAATTGTTCACAAACGTGCCAAATGGATAGTAGATATTCTCAAAATTTTCCGCCATCTGTTCCCTTCCTATTGTGTACGAGATTCCTTCCAAGCAGAACGAGCGGATGAAGGTGTATTAGTGAGCGTGACAAGTTGTATTGGATCGATGTTGATTATTTTTCGTGATTAATTCATTTACAGAAAAAATTTCATCTCAGTGCGGTCAGAGTTTATCTTATTAGATCCCTGTTGCTTGTTCTTGTGAACTTAAGCTATTTGCACCTTGACGACCCGTTTTGATTTTGAAGGAATTTCCATCTATCAAACTGATAGTGAAACACTAGGAAGTCCAATAGTCTTAACGTTACTGGATAGGCATTCAGGGGTGATTCAAATGCAGCTGTTCGAGGCATTTAGTCGGTGTAACCATTATGTGGATGACATTTTGATTATTTCTACCTCTCCTCATTCTGTTACACTTGGGACATTTCATCATCCGCTGATGAAACTATTCCTGCTTCTCAAAACTACAATGTACTCTTTCTAGACATTTTATTCACTTGACTACACGACTGTCAGTTGAAACTTTCAACACTTGTAATTCTCGTCGCTTACAGTGACTGCGTACAAACGAGGCTTAGCATGAACAATGTTTCACACAGCGGCATATTTGCGCAGACGACTGCTTACAAAACAGGCAGGAAATACTGAATCAGGCCTTATTGGCAAACCGACATCCGCAGAAGTATGCCGGTATTTACAGCAAGGGATAGTCGATCTAGAATAATATATGTACAGTTCTAATGAGGCAGGCGATTAAAAAAATATCCCTTTCAAAGATGACCAGGTTCTAATTTATGCAAAGGTAAATCTGCAGTCTTTGCTACCTCGTTACTGTCCAGCAGCTGATCTTTGGTCAAAACTATAATTTCACCGAGTCTTACCGTGCTGAACTTTTTTTGTCTCTCATACGGTCTATCGGTAAATTATGATTACGTTGACAAGTATAGTGGTAAGACAGACAGATGACCACCAAAAATAATGATTTGAAGCGGTTCACGTGGTTAATAGGCACAACAACGACAGCAATAGGGAGTGAGAGCAGATACATGACTTACTCACGACTCGCACATTGCAGAGTGCACCATGGCAACATGTAAAGTGGTCGCCCGGTACTCTCTCCCAAGTTATCAGTGGGTAATCGAAACCCAACATTCTTCTAGAGAACACTAATCAGTAAGCGCCTTTCGGACCTTTAGGCGCATAGACTGTTAATTTAATCAGTGTGCCTGACTTGGAGCTGAAAATCCTCACTCGTCTGGTGTGTGAATCACGAAGGTTAACAGTTTATGCTGCTGTTATCCGCATGCTATATATGCTTTCATGGTTTATGTTCACAGCTGAAACGACTAAACAAAATGTCAACACCTCGGGATGTATCTATACTACATTAGTTGTTAGTGAACTGCACCTAAAGGTCTCACTATTTCGAATAACGTTGTACCAATTATCGTTCACATCTGTAATTTCTCCGTGCACATTAATTTTGCTCTATCCACATAGTTGCATCTCTAATCCGACATCTTTTAAGAGATGTAAGAGGATGGTGATAAACTGTTTAGAGGTTATTCCATACTGATTGCCGTATTGTATAGGGGAAGCGAACTACGGTTGTTGGTCGGGTGAGAAATCTGGAAATTTTTATTCGGCCCAGTTTATTCACTACTTCCACATCACAGTAGAGCTCCTAAGTTAACGTGTGTCACTGCCCATAACAAGTCCACGAGTACCTGCGTGAATCCCATTAGGACTCAATGAGTCTATCGCTTGGAAAACAGGCTCATCGACCACAAATTCTAGTTCACGTTGCTATGTCATAATAGTGCCTAGTGAAAAGTTAAACTTCTGGAACTTATCTACTCCGAAGTAGCAGGAAAAATTCATGAAGTATTTTGGCACGCACTAAACCGATTACGGATTACCGCACCCTTGCAGGAAAATTTTGGTAATACGTTACTATATTCGACTAACAACACATATCTCAGTTCTCTCGATTACTGGACGATTTCAATGTTTGACCATGAGTGGTTCATCTGAGCCCAGCCGCGGCTTGTAGGGTTTGTGTCGTTCACCTGTCAATGAGACGCCGAACGGTGCATTAGTTCATACGACGTACTTCGCCTCAGCTTATGAACGGGTGAGTTAGACAACATGCCTAAGGCTTTTATTTAAAGTTTAATCGAAGTGCATTATTTCTTCAGAGGTCACCCACACATGAAGTACAATGGTTAAAAAGAAGTAGGTGTTTATCGGAATGTGTTCAAATGTGACAACACAGCGGAATGGTTAGCGTGTTTACTCAATTTGCAGATCTACGACATATGTACCGCGAGTGAACGTTTCATCCAGTTTACCTCACCTCCGGTTTCTTGACATATACGAACTATCGTTAAGTACTTCATTCGTATGTAGCAATGGTTTACTGGTTTCTATTAACGACAAAACAGCACGGCACTTCATAACCCAAATCTGGAACATCTTTTAAGTTAGTTGGGACACGGGGAAATCCAGCACTTTACAGCGTCATTGTCACTCATGCGATTGAAGGCGATCGTCAACTGAAAGCTAATCACAATTTCCAAGTAATTTACTGCATGTTGGACACCTCACTCATAACCGTTAACATGAAAACATCAAATCGCCTAAGTCATAGGAATCTGGATATTTAATGGCAAATCACATTGTGAAAGCGGTTCTTAAGCCAACCGGACTTATGAACACTCTTCACAGTTCTACGGGATTAGAGTTGAATGATCGAAAGTATGTGCTCATTTGCTATGTCGCAATGGTCATATGTGGAACGAAGGGAATATCATTTTAATTATGCCTACGTGGGATGTAATTGTTTCAAACATAGTTCTATTATTCCTACATATTGAACCATGGCATCAGCGAACGATGAAACACACAAGCGATAGTTGTGTTATAGCAACCGCGTGCTTCAATGTTCGCGATATGGAAGTAAACTGTTCTGCTATTCGGGAGCATTAGAAACGGGCCGACGGCCACTCAGTGATTCGATAAATAGTGTGACATTGAGCGAACATCTTTTTGAAAGCGGTAGGCGTAAAAGTCTTTAGCAGTGCAAAAGCTGAAACCAGTTATGAGTGTCGCTTAGTTTATGATTCATGAACGTGCGTTTATTTTTCCGTCAACTAACGATTAAATCTTTTGTGATGCTCACTGGGTTTGTGTCAAACGATTCGAGGACAATCATTAGCCCGGCTGAGGGTCGGTTTGGGCTACATCTAACCATAACGCGACGGCTGTCTGTTTTCCCGACGTGTATCAGCCTGCTGATTCTACGAATACTTATCGTCCTGTGTTGTCCACAAAACGCTCGCCTCTTCAACTAGTGGATACTTGCAGTCAGAGTTTCGATTGTGATGTGCTGTCGCAATCAGAGTTCCCGCATTCTTGCAAAAATACAGTCATTACCGCAGTCTCAGCAAAAGGCTACACTCAGTGCAGCTTACAGGCATTCAAGGTATGACTTTACTTGTGTGTGGTCTGTTCTTAGGTACTCTCAGGTATCGGCATTCTACGGGTTTTTTAACCTGCATGCGACTTGATAGCACGACGGAAAGAGTACCTGCTGAATAGGCTGAAAGCTTACGTTTTTCTTTGTCTCCGACCGTTCTTTTTTATTGGGTGTTTACATGTAGTGCCCAAATTAATTTTGTCTTCTCAATTCACCGTGCAAATATAGTTGCATAGATACGGTCATGAATGACGGAAAACAACTGTTTAAAGCTTTGTCCAGTCATGAATTCAAAAGTGATAGATGTGACAGTAATGATCTATTGAAGCAATTACTTACGTAATCATTGAATTAATTAACATAACCTGAATCTGAAAGTATCATCGTTTTTACACGAATCGCACGTTACGAAACCATTTCAGTTTTTGCAGTTTTCCCATTAATTAACACAAATCTCTTCAGCCTCTACAAAAGCAGAGGGGGGAGTGAACTAAATTAACATGCAACCTCGATGTTCCAAAGTCGAAACATGAATGAAAGCAATGTCCTAAAAGCATTCACACAATGTTAGTGACAACAACGTTTCGATTGGCAAACAAGGGAAAAAATCGATCTATCGCGATCAAAAATTTACTTTATTTCTTCTGATTATGTTCAATCGCACTGACGACAAGGATTTTGAAATATGGTTAAGCTGTTGCGTAAGACGTATGTTCGAGCGACCTATCATCTAGTTGAGGCAGCTGTGCAAGCGAACCGATGAATGTACACAGGAAAACCTTTGGGGCGCGTGCATAGAAATATTGTAATATATCAATTTAGAACCTATGTTTGAATATATGCGAATAAAACGTAATATGTAATCGAACAGACAGTGGTGTACACGTATTGCACACCAGATAATTTCAGGAACCGAGTAATCCCTTTTTGTCTGTAGATTTGGCCTTTGATGTATACGCTTCGATTCAAATCCAAATACAACTTATCATCATAATAAAAAGGTACCTAGCACTGATCTACGTTCATGGTTTTCGTAAAATTAATCAGAAAATCGACCTCAACAAAGCTATAAAGGTGTGCTTCTCTCTTCTCAATCAGCCTTGAAATGGGAGCATGAGTAATATACTCGTTGAACCGATCATATGACTGCCGACCAAAGAACCGACAACTGTCAAGAGACAGACAGATTTTGAAGAGGATGATATTACACAGGTAGGTAAGTTAACTAAAATAAACAAAGTCTCAGCGAACAAACTGTCTTCGATAAATTCTCCTCTTTGACTGGTACAGTTATACAATATTAAGTGATGAGTAGGAAGGTTATTGATCACAGGCTAATGAAACGGAAATGTACGTGGGTAACATATTAACACTACTTCGCTTGGTTAGGAACACAGACGAAGTTGCTCCTAGTTAGTCTGTGTTAGTCAGGCTAGGACAATCGGACGGGAACAAATCGTTTCAAAAGTTGGACGGTAGTTTTCGGCCAAGGAAACTGTTGTAAACCCTCCTAAACGGTACACTGGTTCGATCTCGGTATAGTGGTACGCTCGATAAAATCGGATTCTCGTCCCGGTAATAATTCACACGAAAATCTCGGTCCCGAATAGTACCGCGACTGTTCCCGTAATCAGTCCCAGCGGCAAGCCAAAAGACGCGTTCAAAATAAGATGCTTTGTTCCGCTACAAAACGTGTGCGGGGTAGGGCGACAAGTACAAGTTATTTATAGGGCACGTCATGAACACATCCCCCCATCATGAGAAACAGTTAGGACCACACATGTGTATAGCGGTATAAAAAAGTCTCAACCGATTTTGAACAGTTCTGCTGGTTCGGACTGAGTCGAGTGATTTTTTTCCTTCGCTCTCACGACGGAGGCGCCCTTGGGCCGGTCAAATGGTGGGGCCCCGTAACAGAAACCGCACGGTCTGAACGAACGGTTTACGCGCACACAGATCTGGGTGACGTAGTCGGATTGGGACCACCTGGGCTATCGACAAGATGTGTCATTTGACCTTACGCGACAAGTTGGCCTGGTCACGACAAACGGTAGGAAATGCCGTCTTCACTTATCTGTGTTGATTACAGTCGATCAAACGTGCCAGAATGGATGAACTGATGCGTTTTGTTGTGCCAGAATGGAGCCAAGCGGGGCAGTGTTCATGGATTCTTTCAGATGAACGCCTAGTAGTGCGACCTATGTATGCTGAACCATAGGAACAATCGAATGAATAGACAAAAAATGCAACATTATTAGGAACGTTATCTTTCAAATTCACTGGAACCGCCCGCTTCGAGTGAAATGTGACAAAAGAGCTAGCGGCATAATAAGTGGTGTTGCTAACATTGGCGATTTGACGTTATCTCAACTCTGACGCTAAGGCACTCTTAAATTGTAACGATAAGTAGACGGTCTTCTTATTGGCAATGTCCATTAAGGGTCGCGATTTTCTGTCCGGCATGTTACTTTCGATGAACTCTTCTGGATAGGCGTTAGTACTAAGGATCCCTTGAAACTTCCTTAAGTCCTTCTCTATCGAGTCAACTGTACAGATCCTCTTTGTTCTGTTTGTCAGACAACGTATCAGACGACGTTTAAGGGGTCCGTCCAATCCGTGAAACGATTTGCCCTCGTCCCATTGTCCCAGCCTGACTAACACAGACTAACTAGGAGCAACTTCGTCTGTGTTCCTAACCACAGCGAAGTAGTGTTAATATGTTACCCATGTACCTTTTTCTTTCATTAACATGTGATCAATAACCTTCCTACTCATCACTGAATGTTAAATAATTGTACCAGTCCAAGAGGAGAATTTATCGAAAACAGTTTGTTTGCTGAAACTTTGTTTTTCATGAAGGCTACGGGGATTTCCAGTTATCTGTAACCAAGATAAATACAAAAATGCTGACGACAAATTGAAAATTCATTCTTCTCTTCGGCCTTTTTGGCGTACTGTATGATGAATGATTTGCCTGTTGTTTTTGTGGTCCAATCTAAATTTTCTTCTTCACACTTATCCCCTCTGGAATGCAGTGACGTGCATTTGTATACCGAAGTGCTTTTTGTACTACAGTTTACATATGTTTCTTATCACTAAAGATCTTGTGATTGCAGTCTCTCCCACTGTTTATTTTCCGGCTAACCATTCAATTGGCTAACTAGCATTGGCCGGCTAGACACAAAGGCCTCACTCACACACCTACTGGTCTTATTCCTTTGGGTTTACACCGGACAAGTGGTGTGTGAGTGGAACCGCAAATGGTGCAGCGCAAGCCATTTGTGGGGGGGGGGGTTACAGCGCAGGCGTCCGTGGCTTCGGTCATTGTGGCAGGCTAATCCGTTTCTGATGCCGCCAACCGTGTGTATCTGTGTGCTTAGCAAGGGCTCTGTAGAGATTACAGAATGAAGTATCTGAAAACTACGAGCTAGCAATTTAACGCATCACTTTACTGGTGTTAGTATTGGGAATTATAATGCACCGTGTTATAGTAAAATATTTAGACTGAAGTACAACCACAACAAAGTTAACTGCAATGCACGACGTGGCCTCAGGTTGTGTCTATGCGGACTTCCATTAAGCAGGTGGCGAAGCAAATATATACGCTAAAATCTCAGAATATGTGAGCTAGTTCTGTCGTCATGATTCTTTTCCAAGTTAGTTAAATGTTTTCGTATTCGCCAAAATGCATTACTTTGATGTGAAAAAGCGGAATTCTCCCTCAAACTGCCAAACAACTACCATAATCAGTAAGCTTAGTTTTTAACCCCTGCATATTTGTATTCTGTCCAGTCTATCAACCGTTAAATGGAAAAACCTGTTGTAGTTGTTATTAAGTCTATTGGAAGCATAGTTTTACCTAGCAGCAGAAGCGGCCACTCACCTCTCAATAATGTTCGAAGGTTATATTTTATTTACACATCTGGATAAATTGGAAAACGTCGGAAAACGTCGGAAAACGTACTTGTTATGGCAGCCGTCATGCTATAGCACCGGGCGTTTCTGAATTGTCAAATGTGGGCATCGAGGCCGGGATGAGCCTTGACAGGGTGTACCTCCTGAGGACATTTCGTTGTCTATCATCAAACACGTACGAGGCATATATCAGTTCTCAGTAGGCAGTGACAACTCACAAATTGATGTGTGTTAGCTCACCAACGAAGTTGGTACTGATAACAAGTGGTTTCGTTATGCAGGAAGCTAATTTCCACCTATTAAAGACGGATGTCTCCGTGAGCTGAAAGAACCTTGAATCCTTTCTTGCGTATGTATTATTTTTCACATATTTTACAAAATACAGAAAAGGCCTCTTGTCAGACCAACAACTGAAAATCTGCTTGTACATGTTCCATTTCCGGGCGATGGCCCCATTCATTAACTACATCTGCATTTTATGGAAATCCAACTAGATTTATTGAATTAAAAATAAACAACAATTCGGATTTCAGCGATTGAAGTGCGGACCGAATATACTGTCTCACGGCAGTATGACGAAAGTGGCTGTTAGCATAAGTTCAAGAAATATACTTGACTAGAACTATGAGCCTTGTTTTGATAGGCTTGCGGTTAACTTGTGGTTTGCATTACCTAAGCAAACGCATACTGTGCATTGTAATCGTGAGCGGGATGGTGAACGCGATTTAGACCACAAAATACTCACCTATTTATGGACGACTAGGAGGGAGTGTTGTAAACAAAAATATAATTGCTTTACAATTAGAGAACCTCAGATGAGCTACTGATAAAGCCTACCTGACTTAGATTGGCATTAACTAAATTGAAGCAGACGTTCTGAGTTGGCTGAATCTCACAGTCGGATCGAATTAGTAAATTGCAACAATGACGGGCTGACAGCTGGAAGCCACCAGAGAATATCACGTCTCACAACAGATTGAGGCAGCCCGAACAGGTTGAAATTATTTTATCTTTTTTAATCCTCTCGAAGTCCCAGAAACCAACTGAGTGCAGCAAATACCTTTATATGAATTGTGGGTAAATAATTACCCGCTTGAAACCCCACTATCTCAAGGTGTCCTGGTGCGGCCTAACAGAATGGTCATGTATAAGTTGTAGGCTGATATCACCACGAGGCAACCGCTCCTATCCACAGGAACCCAATGGATATTTACGTGTATCGCGTGTTGTCAAGGAGCTTCAATGAAAATAAACAGTAAAATAAACACACTCATCACTCAGGCAGGATATAGTCCTAAATACCACGACTTTGTAAATTGCAAAATAATGTTCATCATATCAACTTTTCTTCTTGGTTTTACCAATCAGCTTCCATAACCAAACATCCGTCCTTTGACACGGCCATCGTTTTATGTCTACCCTCGAAATCACATGGCTGGCGGCATCCGAAACGGATTAGCCTGTCACAGTGACCGAAGTCAAAGGACGCCTGTGCTATAAACCATCACCCAAAGTGGCTTGCGCTGAACCA
>JTDE01004262.1:19570-29826 GCA_014338405.1 Paragonimus skrjabini miyazakii
TGGCGGCATCCGAAACGGATTAGCCTGTCACAGTGACCGAAGTCAAAGGACGCCTGTGCTATAAACCATCACCCAAAGTGGCTTGCGCTGAACCATTTGCGGTTCCACTCACACACCACGTATCCGATGTAAACCCAAAGGAATAAGACCAGTAGGTGTGTGAGTGAGACCTTTGTGTCCAGCTGGCCAATGCGGGTTAGCCAATTGTATGGCTAGCACGAAAAGGAAACCCTTATCTCTCGGAAAATAAACAGTGAGAGAGACTGCAATGACAAGATCTATACTAGGAAGAAAGATGCATGAAATGTAATACAAGAAGCATTTCAGTATACAAGTGCATGCTAGTGTATTCTGGAAAGGATAAAGTTGAAAAATAAAAATCAAAGTTGAACTACGAAAAGATCAGACAAACGATTCATCATTCAATACACCAGCAAAGCCCAAGAAAAGAGTAGGTAGAAGATCACAGACACCCAAGTTGCTGAAAAGAGGAGCAGATTAGTTGCCAAACGACCATGGTCGTGGTCGATGCGATCATCAACAAAAACAGAACGGATGTGCTGGTATGACTTACCTGAGCCTAGCGTACTCGTTGTCTCTTCGCCGACGGTGCATTATGATTACGTTGCTGACATACTAATGCCAAACGGCCAGCGCATTCGCGGCCGCACACATCGCAACGTCATATAGTCATGTCGCCACGACCTATGGCACTGATATTTCCTTTGCGTACCGCGCGCTTTCGTTCTCGGCCGCGCAAAAACTGTCCGTTGAGTTTCCGGCCGCCCGTCCAAGTCGTATTCCTCCAGGCAGTCCGGTTGAACGCAAAGTCTTCCCAACATCCAAAATAAATTTTACAACTTGAAAGACTTACCTGCACAACATCCTGGTATCTCAGCTTTGGGCCACCAGGACTTCGCTTACCAGATCTCAGATGTCCATATAGCACCTGCTTCAGGATACGGTCATCGCCCATCCAACGGACGTGACCCAAACAGCGAAGCTGATTCAACATCAGGAAGGCTTCCATCCCGTTCATATCCACTCGCCGCAGTACCTCAGTGTTTGGAACCATGTCCGACCACCGAATACCCAAGATGCGTCTTAGACATTGCAAATGGAAGTGGCTCAAATAGCGCACGTTCCGCTGATACACTGTCCACGTTTCACTGCCATACAGCAGTATAGACAGCACCATTGAGCGGTAAACAATGAGCTCAGTGCTCGGTTTCAGGCTGTGGTTCTTCCACGCAAGTTTTTCAAGACGTCCGAAAGCAGTACTAGCCTTTGCCACACGAGCTCTCAACTCGCGGTCCACGAACAAATCGGTGGACAGATTGCTGCTCAAGTAGCAGAAATCTGTGCAACTGCCGACAACATCTCCATTAACACGGATTCGGGGTGAAGGTGCACAGACAGCACCTCCGCCCGGAGAAGGCTGAAAGAAAATGTCTTACCTGTGTTGATATCCAGTCCAAAGTTGGATGCCGCGATCGCGAAAGCCGTGGCCAGTCGCTGTAGTTCATCCTTGTTGTGTGTGAACAGCGCGTTGTCATCTGCGAACAGAAGCATGCACATCATTGAGGTATGTAACCGGGTTGGGGCGCCGAAACGTCGAATATTCATTAGGCGCCCATTCGCCTGGTACTCTACTTTAACACCGTAATCCCCAGAGTCATGAAAAGCAGCTGTTAACATGGTAGTCAAATATAAACTAAACAGGGATAGAGCCAGGACACAACCTTGCTTTACGCCAGTGAGAATGTCAAAATCATCAGAGGTAGATCCACACGATTGCACCTTCGCCTTCATGCCCAAATGTAACAATCTAATCAAATTGACGAACTTACCAGGACATCCAAACTTACCAAGCACCGTCCACAGCGCCTCGCGGCTCACGAAATCGAACGCCTTGGTGAAATCGACGAAGAGGGCATACAGGGGCTGGTTGCGTTCTCGGCACTTATCTTGAAGCTATCGAGCAGCGAACACCAGGTCGATCGTACTCCGACTCGCCCGGAATCCGCATTGCTCCTCAGGAACATTGGCCTCTAAGACATCCGAATTCAGCCGGTTCAGAAGGATCTTTGCCTGCGAAGCTTAGCAGACTGATGCCCCGATAGCTGTTGGAGCATGACTTGTTACCTTTACCTTTAAACAAAGGTTCTATCACAGCATTCTTGAAATCTTGTGGCATCTCCTCATGCTCCCAGATGGAGTGAACCAACTGGAGCAGAGTACGTTCCACCGCCGGTCCGCCATTCTTCAGGATTTCGCCTGGCAATCCAACGGTTAACCTCAGACCCAATGGACTCACACCTTTCCCTGCCTATTGGCTTTTGACCATGATTTTCTACACGTTTCAACCTCTTAATCATCCGCATCATCAGTATTTTATCACTCAACCTGAACGGGGAGGTTACTACTGTGCTGTTATGCTGCTCAGCTCCACAGTGGTTGTAAGTGGACTTCACAAAGTGTGAGTTCGTGACTTTTTCTCTCACTGATGTTCATTCCATTAGTTTGGTTATTTTGCGTTCTTATATGCACATAAACGAATTTTCAATCAACGTGGAGTTACCACATTCAAAAGATGCCTTAGAACTGCATTTGCCTTTGGTCCAGGCTGACCGGTTCACTAAAAATTAAGCTTCCCGGTCGTCCCAATTCGTTCTTCTGAGGTTCGGAATTTGTTTGGTTACACTCATATTCACTTAAGGGCTTTGGTTTTGTCCCATTTTCAAGTACTTGTTATAGTTATCTTTATTTCTTTATGCTTCCCCTATACGCATGCACGCGGTTCACTAAAAACAGATGTCATTAAATGTTTGCATGTTGTAATTTGTTCATATCACGTAGGAGGCCACGATACCGTGACCAACTTGAAGAATAGATTGGTGTTCAAACTGCGGTTGTGTGTTCTGAGGTAAACGATATCAGAATCTGGTGTCTGTTTTACACTAAGTTGTGTGACGTTCAATTAATACCGGTGAAGATTTGTCACCCCAGTCAACCAATCAGCTTGCCTGTAAACTTGTGCCCAGTCTGAACCAATCACGAGAATAATCGTTTGAGAATGGAACAAATAATTTAAAAATAGAAAACTTTCGCAGAATCTGGCGTACTCAATGAAACAAACGTGCGACCCTTCTTTCATCACAACAGTAAATAATTTTACCGACCCCACAAACGAAATTCCTTCGGAGTCACACTTCATTTGTCACAAAACCTCAACTCTTCCCACTGTTGTCCATCCGGGAGCACTGTGGCGATCCCGAAATCACACTTGCAAAGAGCACGTTCTCAAGGTTGTTTACCTCACCTGTGCAACCGTGATCACAACCAGTTTTATTGTCGAGTGCATCTTACTCCATTTGGTCATTATGCCCTATCGACACGAGTCCGGCTTCGTTCCAACTGAATGTGCCTACGTGCGGGCCCGAATAGCTGGTGATGCTATTAGATGTGAGAACAAATGTTCCAAAGATCGATCCAGCTTTCAGTGCATTCGAATTACAGTGGCCTATCGCAAGCAAGATCGGAATTACACAGCGATTCTTTTTGATAATATTGCTACTTATCAACACTATCATCAGCTTGGAGTAAGTTTACATAAGAATAACCAGTGGAAAAATTTAAAATTTATTTTTGAAAGACCACCTCTAATTTTGTACATTACTAACTAACCAACTAGTACTTAGGTGTACCTCACTCGGTCGGCCATACAGCTAATTTAGCCTTTGAGAAGATGAGTCATATACGTGTCTAGTAACTTTGGCTTATTCATCAAATTCGGTAGCTCGAATGAAACTTTTTCACACTTCCAAGCATGCAGTAGCAGAAGCCTATATTTTGGAGTGTCTGGAGCGTGATTGCCTCTAACTGGGTTCATTTGTGGTAGATACTATGCATGTATGAAGATTCTAACTAGTGTGAGATGAGTCGTGGAATAAGAGAGCCTGAGTTGCAATCAGTTTTACACAGCGTTATGTAAATCACATTGGGGAGAATGGCTAGTTGTTATCTGGGGATTACGTTAAATTCTTCTCCATCGGTTTTGTTTTAGAATACTTTAGTGGGCAAAGCTGTCGTGCACTTTAGATCCAAGTTTGCTAGATGTGATACTGAGTTTTAGACATTTGTACGAGGAAATCTGCCCTAATAATGAATTCTAAATAAAAACAGTAGTATTAAACCACCATAGATACTCAGGGCTTGTTGGAAGGAAGCGCGATAAACAGGAGTGGCCCAGGGACAAAACGGGCTGATTTCCTTTCTTCCACGAAACTGGACTCTGAAGACTAACCAAGATGTTTTGCCGTGGCAAGGCACTCCAAAGCAATAATTGATTCAATCAGTACAGGCAACTGCGTCCCTGTGGAGAAAATCTACCAAGCAATTCTTGTTTTCAAAGTGAAATCTCAAACTATGTGCTCATTGGCCAGGCTGCAACAAGGATAAAGTTACACGAGCTAGAAAATAAGTAAATAACAACTAGCCCTGTGTTATAAGAAGATGCGCAATCGTTTGTTATCTTAATGTACAGGATATTCACTCAATCAGAAAGTTATACTAGAAAGGTTGTTCCTTTTAGAGCTGGGTGTAACAGTCTCTGATACAACCCAACCCAAACGTGGGGTGGGAAATACTTACGCACTTATTCAACGGCGTTTTACGGGCGAGATTTACAGTAGCGAAGTTAAATGATTATTGCGCATAGTTAATTCGTGGCCTTTAGAAAAAATGGGGGGCAGCAAGTTAGTTTGAAACGGATGTCCGTGAGCATATTTTTGTCCATATAAGTATGCCATCGCAGACTGCAAGTGAAGAACAAGTGTACTCATATGTGACTAAATATCTCAGTTACATGAGCTAACCCTAACGAGATTACAAAGTATGATAACACTAAACCATTATATTCGTGAACATTGCCTTAGTAACGATAAACGTAGCACTTAGCCTGTTTGGTCAGTGACCGCACTAAATGACATGCTGTAAATTGCTAATTATGTATCAAGGACGAGATTGCCTTAGCGGGGCGTGTAAAAGAAGAACATATCAATAATTGCGACCCGATACATGCGATCCAATTACACGTTATAATTCTTATGATAAACAGTAATAAATTGATGATGTGGTAAATAGTCTGGTCGAAGATCGGAACTGTTTGAAGCAATCTTTCACTTCGTAGCATATCGAAAAGAAACAGAACAACATGAAGAACGCGTATGGAAGCACTCAGATCAATAGGCAAGTATTACTTGCGTTACATGTTACCATTTAGCATAATACCCGACAAGAATTCCCCAGATTTGAGTATGACACGCGCCAGTGTTGTTCATCCAATTGATTTTGTGTCTTACGATTACGAACGAAAATTATATCCTGTGTGATTAATATTTTGACACCCATTTGCCAATGTTGTCTCAAGTGTTTTGTCGCTTAGCCCATAGATTCAGTTTATGTACGATAAAATGCCTAGCAAGACACACGGTTAGGTCAAAATGAGCGACCACACCGATGTTTATGACGAAGATATGATGCGTTTATTCGGCCTAAATGTAAGCGACCATCTTCCTCTTCATCATCACTATCATCATATGGTGAAGCAGCAAACAGTTGTTGGGTTTCAAACGAATACGTCAAATTATTGCAACACATAAAGTGTGGTTTATTTCAAGCTACATTTAAGAAACGTATTTTATGTTAATTTGATGCTGAGAAACTAGTGGGAAGAAATTATGTTGAGCAAGCATCGCCACTTTTTGACTCAATCAACACGTATAACATTTACTGAACAAAGTGCCACCAACAACACTCTCTGCTCTGTGTACAGTCGGTCAGATCAAGTAGGCTTCAAGCGTCTACTTTGATTTTCACTGCCTGCTGAAAGACACGTGTAATTTCCTGCAGTTTTGAATCGTACGACTACGAATCTGGACTCCATCAACAAAATACAAACGCGGTTTTATTGTTGAACCAAAACTGATAGTGGACAAATAAAGCGAGCAAAACGACATCGGTTACAAAATTTTTCATCCTAGCTGTAGGTTATTACAACTTTGATCGATTTACATACCGGATTTATCATTTAGACCTAGTTTACATGTGACGTTAGGCCACTTAATACTCATGATTAGCAAACGTATGTGAAAAGATTTTCCAAAGAAACAAAGTAATCCCACACATGACACAGGAACCATAATTCCGCTCTCAAATGAAATAACAGAGCAAATGTGATTACCTCATTAACAGCGCCATGCTGTGAGTAAACGTGGCTTACGTCGTTTAAACGGTACACTCAGTCAGTACTGTTACATGTGCCAGTTGGCGTATAAAAACAACACAAGATTATATTGCGAAGCCCGCGTACAGCGTAAACGATGGAGTGAAAGAAACTATCCTATCCGACGATTAGTTATTATATATGAGACACTGAAGTCAGAGTAGTCATTTATGACGGCCTAAGACAAGAAGGGGACATTCCCGATACAGATCTCCATTTGAACGCCTATTAGGTTGGATGACTAATATCCTGTTGTAACGAACCTTTGGCTAGTTTATGTACACCGGATACAGAAGACACGAGTTGTGCACTTGCTGAGGGTGAGCAACGCATGCACTCCCTTCCAAACAATCCCACGTTTGACAATAGACTGGTGCTCACACTAATGCTCAGAATACTCCAAAAGATTGAAATTTTAACATGAATGGGAATCTTGACTTCTGCGTTATTGGTTGAAGCTTTCTCGACCACTGCGGTCTCATATTTCTCATCTATCTCACGGTCTGAGCAGTGGTCACCGGGCATTTAAATGTTTGTTTCGTTAGGCTTGACATGAGATCACTTGACTAGCACGTACAAAAGTGTTACATACATTGGTCTGGACAATAACATACACTACTAATGAGTTGAAACCAGATGGTGAAATTACAGCCAAACATTTTCTGTCCAAGTGCAGGAAACACCTGGGCCAGAGCGGTTGATTTAATCCAGTTTTATCATCGGAGAATTCTGACTAATAAAATTTCTGAATTACGCAATAAATCACGGAACTCAGACATTTGAAAATAGGCAGCCAAAATCGTATGGTATATAACGCAATCCTTTGAAGTCTGCCATCATCTGCAGGGAAATGTAACAAGTATTTTGACTTATTCACGATGGTTTATTTTTCAACCAAATTATATACGCTCAACGATAGACAGCACCAAATCAATGTTGACTGCTATGCACTTCCCGACTGACGCTAAGTGATCACAGTTTCAGCAGTCAGCAAACATGGGTTCTTTCATGAAACAGTTGAATAGAACAGTTATAGTAGAACCATGGTTCTTATATTTCGAGACACATTCATCCGAACATCTTAATACCGGACTATTTGGTAGAAATCAAAGACGTAGTGGGGTGATTGTGTAACGATTTCTGTTGCGTGCGTGTGAATCAACACACGTTCACTGGACGCTCGCACTGATGTATTTCGGTGTGACTAGACACACCTTAACAGAAATCTTAATAGTTACAAATGTACCCATTATTCTGTTGGTACTAGTAACATGCCTTCCAGTTTAAGGTTTTTATTATTCACTATGATCAATGCATGCGATTAGTCAGCCGCGCAACACAGGGAAGTACACGCGCATTGTGACTTATGAATCACGTTACAACACAGTCTGAATGTGGAATGTTCAAGGTCTGGAGTGGAATCGTTTTTCGTTGGTAGTGCACATGTTTCGTAAAGTTGCATGGTAAACCAAATTATTTATATCTGTTTAGGTTTTTGAATTCGATAATCCGATCCACGCTGAAGCGCAGAATCTCCACATTTCGATCTCGAAATGATTCGAAACACCAAGTTCCCTTCCTCAAATCCCCTAGCTTAACAGGATGACATTTGCTGCTGGATATTACCACCCGTGCTTTATTTCGTGGGCCGTTTATGAGAAATCACCCTGGTGATATACGCACGGCAGCATGAAAACATCGACTAAGGTGGAAGAATGGAGGTGACGGACTAAACGGTTAAGAATAGTGCAAACTGTAACAGTACACAATCGCACGATATAAAAATATCTTTATGGTAACGGCGTTTCTCCTTTGGAAGGGATACAGTTCGTCTCATAGAATCCAAATGAACTGTTTGCTACACACTTATTGTGAAAATATGGCTTGAACGAAACTGTCGAAACTGCTACACATGAGTGATACTTCGGTTCCCACGCGAACGTAGTATAAGCTCACCGAAAGAAATTATACCATCCATCAACTGTAGCCTGCACTCTGTGAAGATTGCCCAGCGGTTGCGCAGTGATTAGGGCTCACATGTTAAGGGAATATAATCATACTAGACGCATGCCACTCGTTTTAAAAATCATAAATATTCGAACTAATCAGTGACACAATTCAGCACGTTGCATGACGATTACAGGGTAAATGATGTATTATCACGGCACTCAAGTGTAAACACCATCAAAATAACGTTTGGTTAGGAAGCTGGAATCACACAAAAGAATACACACTACCGTTTTATTTGGTTCAGGATTAGGTGAAGGAAAGCAGTTTTCTGAATCAGATTGTAGTTTGGTGAGTACGATACAGTTACCGGCTAATTTAAGAAGCCGAAAACTGGGTCAATCTTGGTTTACCTCAACGGTCTCAGTGCAGCGACTTCCCCTACATCATGCAATAGGGTCATTTGAGGGGGTTATTCACAAGGTTCGGATGCGAAAACGGCGTATTCATTATTTTCTGCACTTTCGCGTTTATAACAGATCACATCTGAGGAGCTTCGTAAACATGTCTTTTAGTACGTGTTGGTTTGAAGTGTTTTACGAACAAAAATGCTAAATAAGCCCAAGACTAGACCTCGTAGTCTGGTAGG
This sequence comes from Paragonimus skrjabini miyazakii, assembly GCA_014338405.1. Classification (NCBI taxonomy): domain Eukaryota; kingdom Metazoa; phylum Platyhelminthes; class Trematoda; order Plagiorchiida; family Troglotrematidae; genus Paragonimus; species Paragonimus skrjabini miyazakii. The sequence continues at coordinate 28,453 of JTDE01004262.1, forward strand.
GAAGAAATGTTTACTCGTTACAGACGTAAATAAAGAATGCTGACGAACAAGTTTCAGTAACTTAGTGGTCTTCCATCACGTCAATGCGTAATCAAGCCGGGTTCGGATAGCATGGTTGCTCCACCAGTTCTTTCAGTGAGAATGAGTCAATTTCTAGTATAGCGAACTGGCGCCCACATGGTTCTCACATAATTGATCATTAGTACAGACACGTCACGTCTTTTTAAATGTGTTCTTTCGGCAGAAACGCTCATCCGTTGGTGTATCACAAATTATATTTTGCGCAAAATACACTGGTTGTCAGCATCAACAAATGTGTCTGTGCGTATTCGTACTTTTTAATCTTAACGTAATTGTGAGTTTGTTCTAGTTAAAAATATTTTGTGAATTTCTTTTTCATTCCTCATAATTCATTCACTTAATGCAGCTAACCATCCGTAATGAAAAATGTATTCATAATTGCAAGTTTTTCGATTTAGCTTTTCAGTCGAGTGAACAAGAGGGAAGGAAACTTGTTGGTCCGTAAACGTAAACTCTTTTGCGTGAATAGCGCGCATCCCAACGGAACCTTAGAAAGCAAAGGATATGGAACGGCAATTTTGTCAGAAGTCATTGGAAACAACGGATTGTTGCAATGTGCAGGAGAATTATAGGATTCGCAGTCGCCTGACTCAATGTTGGGCGGCAGTAACGGAGCGCAAGATGGTGACAAAAATGTACATATATATAGGCATGCGTGTTATGAATACTGTTCATGATCATGAAATCCGAAAAAGAACTCAAATTAATTTATGGTAACAGATACGAACAACCGTGTCTAAAGATAGCCCGATGGTTTGCTAGAACTGTATAGAGAATTTGTATACCAACCCAAGATTTACCACACTGGCAGGCTGACTTGAGATCAGAAATATCACGATTATTGAATGCATGGTAAATGTGTACACCAAAGACATTTTTCGATAACAACGGCTTAAAGTTTACTGTTCCAAATGAGGTGTACTATGTTTGTAAACAAATACTGGTTGTAGTTTGGATTATGCTTCTGGTGTCGATGTTTTATCAAATGTACTCAATGATTCATGTTCCGATCGGAGGTTGACTTAACATTCTGTGATTAAAATTGTTATGGACTTTTACATCCAGTTAATTCTGCGAGAATTGGCCTAGTTCATAGAAGCTACCTGAATCAAAAGGAGAACGCAATGTCAAATAAATCCACTCGTCCTCTCGGCTGGGTATCTCTTACGTAGTAACTAGTTGTTTCCACATGAGGGCCAATCTACAGGGGAGCTTCGCGGTGCATCCTTACTGAGGTTTTCACAAACCAGCATGTTAGCTCTTTCTTCTGCCAAGAGGTAGTCAGGAGATAAT
>JTDE01004262.1:29926-40261 GCA_014338405.1 Paragonimus skrjabini miyazakii
ACCAATGACTAATACATTATTAGCATTCCGATTCTGAATGTTTGTGTAACGAGCGATGTGTCTAGTGAGCACCATTTTAACTCTAGATGTGGCTTTTTCACGCCTCTGGTATAAATTACCAAATTCATATTGCCTGCACCGTTCCCTTAATCACATGTATCACCTCGTCTAGTTAATAGGGCGGGGCGGAGAGGTGAACACATGCTATTATTCTCTTTATCCTAAACTTTGTTATCTAGCCTGAATCCTAGGTCTCTTCCGATTCCTCTTTCTGGTAACAGATTCATAGATCCCAAATGGCATATAGTCGGTGGTAGAACACACTGTACTTTTTAACAGGTAAGTTCCATCTCTTCCCCTATTTATTGCTCGCTAGAACTTGCTCTTCTCTCCATGATTACATGGCAGTCGGGCATAAATGCGAAAAGCTTTCTGTTGTCGTTTGTGACTATGATGTAGTCTTTTAATAGAAAATGGAAACTATGAATCGTCGAACTGGTTAAGACTATTCCGACTACCCTGCTCAGTTTTTCATTCAGATGCAAAAGACCGGTGCCGCCTAGAACTCGTTGTGTACATATGAGTGTGCGCTAAACGGTTAAGAAAAAATAACCAGTGGATATTTTCTATTTCGAAAGATTAGCTCAAATAATACTGCGAAATGGGCGAGATTACTGCGTATTGCTTAGCAAACCTACAGAAAGTTTACTTGGCTGGCAGTAAACAAGAACGTGTTTTATGCAAGCAGTAAGGTATTAATAGCCAAGCTGTCAACTCACTCAGTTTGACATGCTGATTTCGTATGTCAACTGTGTTCCAAAAATTATCCATTGGTTACGCCGTTACGAAAATTTTACTGATTTCCCCATGATCGAATATAGTCTGATGCTGAAAAGGTTTTCATTGCAAGTCAAAAGAGATACTTTATGTAGTAGGTTTGTCAGGGTATTTCTTCAATGAGTTATGGAGGTGCACGATGCGTGGCGAATGACGAAGTCTTCTCTGGCGGTTTATTAGTGCACCAGTAGTTTACAAAGGCCATCTGGGCAAGCGACTGGACTAGAAATGGTCACCGGCTTTATGTCTATGTACCATGACAATGAGGGTGACCACTTTTACGATTGGCGGACTTCAAACATTTTCAGCTGATTACAGATGAGGTTGTACTAGGGAATTTAAACATACCGAAAAATTGTCTGAACAAAACGACTCTAATGGCCTGATGATTAACTCAATCACCAAAAATTAGCTATCTCGCTATTGATTCGCAGTTGAGCTGTTTCTAAATCCTGTATCCAGGCCATGTTACACAACTACGCCCACTTTTAAGGAAGTAATTTGGCCCAAATGTCAGAAATGTACAAGTTTACTTACTTTATTTTTAAAAAAATCTGGTTTTCCGCATTCCAGAAATAAACGAACTCCGCCTTTCTTCTCTCAGCCTCTCATCTGGAATTCTGTGCACACTGCTAGATATACAGTATCATTCAGGTAATACAAAAATGATTTTCACCCTAAGTTAATATTTATATCATTGAAATTTTATACAGTACTTAAGAAATATAATACACTTGGTCTACTAGGTCAAAGAATGAATAGAATCTTGAGAGTCGGTGTCATCCGATTTGCCTTTATCATCCTCATTTGTAAAATTCTCCCAAATGGTACATAGCCAAGTTTCGCATAAAAATCACCACTGAAATCCATCTTGAATGTTCGACGACACGGCACATCGAAAACCCTAAGATCCCACCTGCATGAAATAGCATGATGGTTTCTGGTGTTTTAGACCACAGTGCTGCTAAATTGTTTCAAGTTACCTAATGTCTAAGGTTTCGCAAAACTGATCTACCAGACTTTCAGCTGATCAATATTTACCGTATGCTACCAGGGCTGTTCAAACTAGTGTAAGTAATGTCAATGAATAATTTATGCACCGCCGATATGGGATTTTTCCTCCAAATCGTCTAGGTTGTTTATTAGGAGCATACTTGTTGACTTGTTTATTGATGGATTCCTTCGTGATTAACTTAGGCGCTATGCCATTTAGTTGATAGTAACAACCGTGCTGCTGCAACAGTGATATGCATTCCGATGTGTAGAAGGTATTTACAAAAGTTACCAATGGGTTCGTCATTTAAGTGACTAGCTGTCAGTCAGATTTTTAATTTTCAGGTCAATACAACACAGAATGCGATATGGTGTGTAAACTCAAGAACCCAGGGCACAGGCGTTAATAGAGATACTGGTGACAGAATTGAACTGTGACAGTAAATTAGTAAACGAGTCAAATTGCATAAAATTCTACAAGCGAGGATGGTCACAGTTCGCTTATTTTATTGACAACGATTTCAGTAGCGTTCACATGAAAAGTTCCATTGTGCGCAGAGGACGTTTCCGTGGTTTGATAAACCTCTACAAATGGATCTCAATGAGGGCAGGGAAGGATTACATCCGGGGGTCGTACGCGAGCCCTAAATAATGGCTTCTTCGTTCAGATGCTTTGGAACGGCTTATGTGGTTAGATGTGAACCAAGAGCTTTTTGATGGCATTGAGTTGTTCGCACAATTACTTCGTGTGCTGAAAAAGAAGTTTGCAGGGATTTTGGTCAATAAGGTTCATCTTACTCATTGCTGTTTCTGTCCTTTCCGGTCCTTAAAGAATTGTGTTAGTTAGTTAGTTACTTTTGCCAAATATTCACTCCAACTTACCAATGGAAAATTCGTGTGAATAGTTCGTCCCACTAAAACTGGGTCAATTGTAGCTCTGGTTATTATAGGCATTATGCGTTATGTTGTACCAAACAACATCGGATTTCATTGAAGATGTTTCTGAAATTATATACCTAATGGAAGTATGTGAGTATGACTTTTAGCGAGTACCACATATGGATACAGAACACGGACCATGGAAGGTGCAACATTTGTCAAAGTATTCGTATTTAGGAAGAGGTAAATTAGCGACGACGAACTTGCCTCACGAAACAGTTCTAAACTGCCTCCCTTGAAGGTTGTACAATGCGCTCACCTCGTTTTAAATATCGTGAAAAGCTGAAACATTTGAAAATAAAGCGTTCGATTAGATTAGAGCAAAATATTTGCCCATATATAAACAGTACCAACTACATTTGGAGGCTTGGTCATTCGAGCAAGTGCAGCATAATTATTCACATTGGTGTGGAAATTTTAAATTCAGAATATTCCCATTACTGAGTAAAATTACCAGCAACACAAACCAACTGTATAACGTAGCCTGTGGAACCCAACAGATAACAACTGAATGTCACGTAAAACTGTTCTCTTAAGACCGTTTCCTTATTTGGGATTGACCACTGTCGGGTGTTATGTGTGATATGATTTGTGTACAATGTGAAAAATTATGCGGCAACTTTTTGCACGCATGAAAATCAACAAAACACGTTTATACGAATATCATATTGAAAACAGATCCACTTACGTATTTACATATGAACTGCAGGAATAGTAAGTATATCTAGATTAAGTGTGTTTCGTAGGGAAACGCGTTTTTATATCCAAAAAAATACTTTTGCCAGGCTGTTGTCAGATGCGATCTTAACAGTGAATTATAAGATGACTGACAGACCTTAATATCGATGTAATTTGCCCATTTAAATTTTTATTACATTACTAAAGTTTTTTCGTTAACATTCATGGAGCACGGACAGGTCAGAAACTGGACATGTACCACATGGCTAGCGTGAAATGTACGATTCACTTAGTACGATTAGATTTATCTAACTTTGTTGGGCTATCAGCAACTGATACGCATATTTTTGCTGATAATATTAGAATAGCCTAATAAAACTGTTTTAGTTAGATTTATCATTTTCACATCGCTCACCTTAAGATTAACTTAGTTATATACATTCGAAATTGTCGGGTCATAACGAGTGGTAGTAAAACTATATTCAAGTTCCGGCAAAACGATCATTCGTAGGTTCGACGAAACGTCAATGAATAACGCTGAACGAAAACCTGACCTTCTATACTCTTCTGGATTTTCTTAGATTAGGTGAAAGTTCTAAGTCAAACGTTTTTCAAAGTTTCTACCAATTGGTACTGGGTAATTTGATACTTAAAAAGCTCAGTCTGCAGATATGTCTGAACTTCGCGATTCAAATACCATCGTGGTTTCCACCTCCGAGAATAATATTCTTCAACTGTCTGTGTTCTCGTGTACTTCTCCAAGTAGAGGCACTCCAGTATAACACAAGTCAGATCTCGGACTTTCTGACTGTTAGTGAGTGAAAGATGATACGAAACTGATTTCAGATTCAGTCAATCGCAACCACTTCCAGTGGAGACTGGTTATGTGTCACTGCTTCTAGTGGGGCAGCAAGTCTGCACACGTACAAATGACTACTGAACGTCACCCGGCTGACCTAAAGTTTAAATTAGGCCACATTTACCTGTTAGTCGTTTCCGTGCATCAACCACGTTTACCTCAGTGTCTACTGTAAGAAACTTTGCAGTTTTGCTTGCACGTGGGCAAATTCGTTTTGGGCGACTATTCACGACTGATTTGTTCCAAACAGTGCAAACAAGATGGTGCACAATAAAAACCTAGGCTGGGGTGATGAGTGACTTCAACCATTTATTTTGTATATTGTCTCGTACCAATTTTCGCTCCTGTTACTTCGTTTCTGACTGTGAGATTAAAATGGAAGTTACCTCCGAAGACTATGGTAACTAATGAAAAGATGTAGTGGAGCAAAACTGCTGCAGCGATTGGCGGTCTTTTGATCTTTGGCGACTAGTGTTTGAAGACCCAGCATATCGTTCGAGTAAAACATAGGTGACCGATGGGCGGTGAGATTGCATTTGTTGGACTGGACGATGTTATCCGCCAGTTTTCAATCTATATGCGTGAGAATACACGCTCATACCGGATACGGTAAACAACAAAGCAACACGGCGTTGTCATTGTTGTTAACATTAGCATTGTCAAAAGGACTGAATCAATGAAGCGCGTGCAAACACTCTGGATTAAATCAACTTTTGTGGTAAAGACGAGTAACTGTGCTAACTTCAACAGCGTCATCTAGTTAATGAAGTAACAGATTTACGAAGCAACGGTTTGCCCTTCCCATTCTGTTGTTAAAATATCGTTCATGTGAAAAATAACGCTTTCACTTTTTTCTAAAAAAACAGAAAGCCCGTGGTAACTAGCCCCGTTCATTTTGATAATGTTCCATGACCCAACAACACAAATGATGAGGATGAAAGTACCTAGGGAGAGTTTAAACCGCGTAATCAGTTAGTTTCGGTAATCTTGAAATGAGCGACTTGCATAAGGCTGTAGAAAAACGCGAATCGTATACGTTTATCGCACATAAATTAACACAGTGACGTGCTACACTATGTGCGTGAAAGTCATTCACTTCCCTCAATGTCATGAACAAAACGCAATGTGGAAGAGCCTTATTTAAAATCTTTTATTTATTGCGTGAGGTCTCTCGGATGAGCTCAATAGGCGACTTCAACAAAACAAAATTCTGTCACCACGTTGTAATGGCTTTTGCTGGCATATATTTATCACAAACAGCAAAATCAGCTTACAAATGATGTTGCAGATTGTTGAACGAAACTATTGATCGCAAGAACAAGTAGAAAATAGCAATCATTCGCAAAGCACCGTCATGCTCTGTTAATGGAAATAGATACGTAACTGAAAAGTTGACGCGTATTTCTTTGCTGTCATTATCTATTCCTACTTTTCCAAAATTGATTCCATATGCATCAAATTTCATACACGCTTCAGATTAAGCAGTGCGTAAATTTAGTACATATTGAGGTAACAGGTACTTGCTGTTATCACGAGTGTAAAACATCTCTACATAATTATATGTGATGCCGGAAGTAGTACCACATCAAGTGCACTGGCTCTGCGAGAACTAGTACAAGCGTCACTTTTCCTCTAACCTGCCACGCGCGCATGATGATAAATGAATAGACGCGGGAAACCGATAACAGTAAACGCAAGATGCTACTTAACTCTGTAACCCCCTTTATGTCTATTATAGGAATTATAATTGGCAAGGTCCAACGAGTTCTGTCCGCGATTAATTGATATCGGAATCATTAAGCAAGTACATAGCCCTTGTACTTCCCGGTACTGCTGTCACTAGAGGCACAGTAGCGCACTCAACTACACAGATAGAAATTGCGTCCAAGATGAAGGGAAAACCTCTTAGATAAAGAGGAACTGTTTTAACAGTCTGACTCCCTACAATACATTATCCAAACGAACCAATGCAATGAGGGGGAGCGATCGTGCTATATTACTCACGCTGCTCTATTCAGCAGTGGGACCGGAGCATACATTTTGATATTGAGGTGGCCTCAACTTCGGTAGGTGGTTTCGCATGAAATGGTTCTTGATATGTAAAGGAACTGAGCATTGGCGCCTGTGGCAACCGTGACCTTCTGGGCTCAGAACAGTAAGTGGATGAGTATTTTTGTTTGTTGTTGTGTCGAAACGTTTAAACCATGTTTTAGTCTCCTGAGTAAATAACCCTTGCACCCTCCGCTTTCTTAGCTCACAACACTAGCTGGTTCAAACTTGGTATCTCTTCATTTCTGATGTCACAAACCTCGTACTCCTCAGCAGACAGCGCGCTATGTCCGCCAAAATGTCCTTCTGGTTACATTGCATAATGTGCTCATCTGAGATAGTGCCTAAAAGACACTAGCTTACTTACCTGCGAGGTATGTCCCTCCAATGACCTCCGCAGGAGACAGAGAGGCATGATTAGCAGACGAAAACGAAAGAATAGAACATGGTAAACCGCAAGTTTCAGTTAAAGAACACGGTAGCAGTTTCTGCTAATGCATTGTCTCCTTAGAAATGGGGGCATGTAGAAAAGCTTGTGGACGTTTTATATACGGCATCCGTCCAGTGACCGACTTTCAAATTCTGAATACAAGTGGTTCATCACGAACCCAAAGTCTACTAACTGGTCATTCAAAAGTCTTCCATCCTATGGAGTCAAAACCGAATTAGCCTGATCACTTACAGCTAATCGAAAGGCATATGTTCAGTCCGCCTCATTTGGCATTTCTACTGGTGGTCATATAAAACCACGCACTGCCCTCCAACAGTTGAAACAATCACATTTTTATGTAACTCCGAAGATGAAGAGTCTGAAGGGGCTACAGAAGCCATTAGTCCTGACGCGAAAAATACTCGTCGAGCATCCAGAGGGGTCGCTGACGTACTCACAGATAGTTGTGTCACGTCCACAGCCGCATAGGAAAGCCTACGAAACAACTCAGCAAAACAAACCTGGTCCTATCCCACCGTTGTTCAAAATCTCCTCCTTAACCTTAGGTCATATCTCCGAGATTCTTTCTAGCAAACTCCATCCCCTTTTCTCACAACAAACTAGGAAACAGCTTTTGCATGCATGCAGGTAAACCGTCTGCGTCTATTCTATATATTACTGAAAGTCGGGCAGCTGGTTCACGATAGCCAGTCTCACATCTTTGCATTCTCGCAAACCTGGCTCACTGCTGCCATCAGTAACGCCTTACCGAACTAACTCTGCTCGCGAGATAGTGTAAGTTTCTGCGATCTTCTTTATTCAGCCTGCCAGTACGCACCGTCATTGGGGAATTTCAGTATCCCGATAAATGTGACGTTCTGGGACTTTGGTTAGCATTGCGCAACTGAGACACAATGGGGAGTATTTATCGTCTGCACTGACGCAACACACCGGATGATGACGTTCATCTCATAAATCTAGGAAGCTCCCAGGGATTACAACGTTATCCTTGTCTTATTATAGGTGACTTCGGTGCGCCTTAGGTAGAATGGTCAACAGAGTTTTACTCGGACTGTGAAAAAATACTCTCGACCTCCTTATCGAGATTAACATGACGGAAAGCGTAAACACATGTCAGCATCCCAACGCAACTTCTTTTGACCAGGTTTCATGACCGATTAGTCAGCCTCTCATTAATGAGTGTCATCTGGTGCAAACAGTGGTCATCATATCACCACTCGGATTCAATAACCACTCCATCTATTGCTGGTTAAATCAAATAGCAAGAGGACTACGGTATAACACTTCAATCTGGCTAATATTAACAGCCTGAGTAGCCATTTTGGTACATTCCATTTTGAATATGGTTTTGTGGATTTGACTTGCCATGCGTTTCAAATGGCAGCTGAAAATTCGTGGGATTTAGCCTTACCGCGCAAACTGTGTTGATTCACTTCTCTCTCGCACACATTTCTTCGTGTCCCCCCCCCTCATAGCATCGCAGTGGAAATAAGCGCTTGTGCATTGCCGGAAACAGGTTTGAGCAAGGTATGAGTGAACACGACAGACTCGCACAGGAAAAGATTCTACTAAGAGCTCGCACGAACAAATGCTTTTTATTTAAACAGATGCAACGGTTGAGAGAATAAGCCCTCATCTCTTTTATTGTGACCGTAGAACGGCGAGACTATTTTTAGAGCCCGGTTTTTCCCGAGTTATTTTGGAAGTATTATTCGGCAGTTTTAAACATGACTGACAAATTGGGACACTATTTTATCTAAGCGGAGCTTTCACTAAACATACTTTACAGCTACTCTCTTTGCAGCAGACACTAGAGACGTCTTATTCAAGGTTGTCTCATATAATACGAGAGGTCCAAAAAAGATTCACCTCAAGATTCTCAAGGAAGTAGTTTGCTAGTCTGGCGAAACTGCTTCATAAGCTGTTTACACAGGCATTCCTAAGTGGCATTCATCCCAGTATATTGGAAGAAGTCAAGGTCATGTCAGTGTTAATGGCAAACTAATCGACACTGTTGTTAATCTTAGGCTAATCAGCCTTACTAGTATCCCACGCAACACATTGGGATGCTTTTGTTAAACCACTCAACGTGGTTTCATTTTAGTCAGTCATGCGTCATAAAATTGCCTATATTCGTGGATAACTTGACGAGTATCAAAGATATTAATTTCACCTCAGAGGCTGCTTTTTATTTTCGTCGAGGCTGTCGACCGCATCCTATATGCCTTACTCAGATACAGACTTAAAGCATAAAGAAATTAGGAATATTTTTTGTCTGGATAACTCCCTTATTTGCAATAAAACCTGTAGAATAAAAAGCGTGACACATTTTACAGATTTTTCATTTCCGCCAGAGTTCCTAAATTGTCAGTGATCAGTTCTCCATTATTTCCTATTAATATCAACGACTTTTCGGATAATGATTTTGAAAACGCTTTTCTGTTCGTCGACCACTTGAAAATCCGGAACAATTGTAATTCTAGTGTATTGCAGATTGAAGTTGATGCCATCAAATGTTTGTCAAATTTTAAGCATCCTTCAGATTCGGCATCACGTTTCTGTTTTGTCAGTTGCTGTAAAATGTAGCCTGCCACAGGAAGCCGAAGTCTGACGTCTCAGTTATCATTACAAAGTCAAACGGATCAATTTAATCGGTCAGAGAAATAAATGGAAAAAGCCGGTTCTCTTCGGAAATGTCCTGGTCACATACACACGATAAACTATTGAGAAACACAGTAGCAGGCATACAGGTAGTTTTCAGTAGTTAAGTTGACAATAATGCCAATTTATGCATAGTATTATGAATAATCCCGAAAATCGATGCAGCTTATTAAGGTGGTATCCTTCACCACCAGAATTATACTTGCCAGGTAACGTAACACTGGAAGGACCAACTCGACCCATAATATTTAGTCATCAGAACTGATGTTGTTCTCCGATTTGTGATGATGATCAAAGTTTGAGGCATAGATTGAAACAGTCAGCGGCTTAGTTGAGACAGATCATCAGGTTCATTGAGAACGTGAGTTGCTTTGACACGAATTTACTGCAGCGTCCAGAAATTGGTACTACCTTGGACAGCGATATCACGGTTGGACTGATCTGATAAGTAATGTGGTGATCGTGCAGGTTTGCAGTACCTCAGACTTCTACAGGGCTTATAACATCAACTGCGGCTGTCGGAAAGTCCTTTGATACACTCACTAGCGTCTCACTAGCTGGTTTATGTATTCCGTCACAAAAACATATAACACACCTGTTTCTAACCGATGAAACGTCTACCAACTAGATGGTGGCAAAATCACCATCCACACGAGTGTGCCTTATTGTTTGCGTGGCAACCGCTGGAATTTCACACACTTCACATGCTACACGAAGGAGGGGAAGACCACTTTGGTCATTATCTGACAAGTACACGATTTTCTGGTGTTGACAATGTTGGAAGTGTTTCAACCGTGCGTTCAGGTAAACCTGTGGTATAAGGGCACAATATTTGGATACAATCCAAACGACCCACTTGTTTCCGGCG
>JTDE01004262.1:55747-68755 GCA_014338405.1 Paragonimus skrjabini miyazakii
CCGAGTCGCACCCGACTCGAGCGTTCAAGTCACCTAGAATAAACAGTCGATCAGTCACAGGCACTGACCGGATTGTGGCGGACAGCTGATCATAGAACTGGTCCTTTGTATCATCAGTGTGATACATAGTTGGACCATAAACACTGACAAATGTAGCACACTTACCTCGACCGAGTCGCAGGTGCATAGACAGCATTCAAGGGCTGATGCCGTGCGGTTCGCCTATCATCAAAGTGTTGATGCGATCAGCGACAGCAAATCAGACACCATGCTCCCGAGCACCGTCTGTCGGGTAACCTATCCAGTAGAAGGTGTACCCGACACCTGCTTCCCGTAACTTACCCTGGTCCGCAAGTCTCGTCTCGCTCAAGGCTGCTACATCGATCCCATAGCGACGCAGTTCCATCGCGACCAGCGCAGTGCGCGGTTCTGGTCGTCCGCTAGAACTGCATCGATCCAGCAGCGTGCGCACATTCCACACTCCAATACAGAGCGTCTTGCGTCCCTTGGCCTGTTTAAGGTTGCTCTTCGGGCTATTGAAACTTGAGTGAGCATTATCTGCTCGGGGATTAATATTCGGGGGACAGTATGAGGGTGAATGATTGGCAGTAGCATATTTTCGCCTATCCACCCTGCCGTGTGCAGCAGATAGGGCGACCCGGTTTATCCTGCGCGACGGCCGATGCAGTATGGTATTTGGTTTATGTTGTATATTCATGGGTTTTATGGGCTTAGGATACCGCCAGGATGCCCAGACCTAGACAGGAGAGCGATTAGGGCCCTCAACTAAAGCCTTCGGCTCAAAAGCCTGTACCGCAAGGCAGCAGGTGACACACAAGCAGCAGCATCAACCATCCAGGACAGGCTCGACAGTCATAACCCAAGACATTCGGCACATTCACATAGAGATAATACTGCACAGACAAACCAATCACATACAGAGAATCAGACTAGGAAAAAATTAAAATAACAAACCAAATGGAAGCGCAACAGACTGGCACCACACACAACGAACACCTCACGACGGACGCATCTGCTTTTTGTCTGGCTGCTCCCCTTTGGCCAATCTGACAGGGTTGAACCTGCAACGACCGGGGTCGCAGTCAGCACAGCCCTCCGGATCAAAACAGTACACGAGCCTGACCACCACGCCAAGGTAGCAGAAAAGGTCAGGCCCGTATTAGTATATTAATACACAGTCATACATAGCAGTGATTTTCATGCCCTAGTTCCACTAGTATCTGAGCACTTATACCGAAGTGTATGTTAGCTTACCGATTGATCAAACCCCGCATTTCCCGTGGACCGGGCGAGAATTGAGATTACCTTCAGATGCCCAACTGCCGGTTACGCAGCAACTGCAACTTTCAGCTGCACAATACGTAAGCAACCTTCTTGATACATTTCCACGAGCGCACCAGATTGCGCGAACACATCTGGAGACATCTCACAGACACCAGAAGGACTTTTATGATAAGATGTTCGGAGCTCCCCTGAAGGGTGGCGAAAGAGTGTGGCTGCACAACACGGTTCCCAGCTCGGGAGTCCCGCCGAAGATACACAAATAATGGAAAGGGCTGTATGTTGTCGAACGAATACTTTCAGAGGCAACTTGTCAGACTAGTGAACCGACAGACAGCCAATCATAGTTCACTTCAACCGACTAAAGCCATATACACAAATTGCAGCATGTGAACTACAACCACACGCTCCCGAGGTCGGGATGGAAGTCGAAGTTGCGAGCGCGTTGGATATAGGTGAGGCACCGGGGACGGTGCTCAGCGGAGGGGGAGTTGCGTAACGAGCGATCGAAACTAGGTAACGCGCGCTGATTGAATTTGAAGGGATCGCTACGTCAACATCGTGCACGAGGACTCTGAATCAACGGACAGTCAGACAAACAAAGATGACAATTGCATTTAACCTACTGCTGGGTTGCGTAATAAATCTTTGGATACAATCTGTCTACTCTTCTGGTTGCATGCTACAGTATATTCAGACTGCGCGATGTAAACTGACTAATCCCCGTAGTATTATCGGAATACTCAGAGAGAATACTGTAAGATTTTTCTGCTTCACTTTTGCTCTGTGTGAAGTAGTCACAGGGATTTCATTTCAAACTTATCCTTGCTAGTGTATTTCATATCTAATTTACAGGTCGCCTATTTGTTAGCCGAACAATGCGTGCAAACATGACGGAAATTTTTCAAGTACCACGACAACACGGAATATCCGATTACAGTTGTGCATTTTCCAATGCAAATATATTTCCAGAATAACTGCCGTATTTTTTGTTGTTATGTGTAACGCCTTTCCGTTATTTCGACTTAAGTTGGAGGACTGTTATGTTAGCGACAACATAAGGAGTAACATCCCGTAAGTATAATCGGCGAACTAAGTGTGGAATTAAAAAATGCTGTATCAACCGTGTTACGCCGAAATTTTTTCCCATTGTTCTAAAAATGCTCAGTTAGGACACCCATAGGACACACGCGGAATGCCCACAGAACACTCATGCTGGCTGGGTACGTTCACTAGAATAAAAATATTTTAGCTATCGCCGTTGGGAACACCGCCCAACTAGTCTGATACTTGTTCGAATTCTGAAAGTCTACTGAGGTTTCGGCCGACGTTCTTCCTCCATGGCGGCTGCCGCGCGGTTGTGCTTGAGGTTCTTTCACGTCCAACTCTCCAGTGCCCTTAATTATTGCGTTGAAGTCTTCTTGTGAATGATGAGTAGATCAATAAATAAAATTTGTTTACAGATTTTCCGGCTTCTCATTAGGACTTCCGATTGGCGTTACCTGAAGGCTGTGGAAACCTTGGGCGTACGAACCTAGGAACTAGCAACACGATAAACTCAAAGAAGTGGTATTCATTTTGTACAAGGAAAAGTGATAAAAGTTGTATAAAAAACAAAGCGAAATATGAAACTATGCACAATACTCCATAAGTATGAGAAGTCGGCACATCTCGCCGATAAGTGTAGATAAGCTTTGATGGTTTTATCGCGATGCTAGTTCCGAAGTTCGTACACCCAAGGTTCCCCCAGCCTTATATTAAGGCGGATCGGAAGTCACAACGAGAGGACGATGGATCTGTAAACAAACTTCATGTACTAACATACTCACTGTTCACAAGCGGACTTCAACGCAACGATTAAGGGCGCCAGGGAGCTAGACGTAAGAGAACCTTGAGCACAGCCGCACGGCAGCCGCCAGAGAGGAGGGATATCGACGGAAATTCCAGTCGACCTTCAGAATTCATACAAGCGTCAGACTGGTTGAACGACGTTCCCAACGGTAACAGCTTAAATATTGTTATCTTAGCAAATGTAGCCTACAGTAGTAGAGATAGTGCGGATTCATTATACAACTGCGAGTGAAACTGCCATACATACGCCAACACACCAACTTTGATGCTAGTGGTTTGTAGTAAATTTACGTTCACAAGGTAATGTGGACCGAGCGGTGGTACTGGCCAGGCAACTCTCACGTCGCAGGGAGTTAGAGATTTTGGGGACGTCGAAGGTGATCCCACTACATCAAACCCTTCCTAGGAGGGTGACTAACACAGGATGCCTTCTACCTATGAACTTTAATCATGGCAACAGCTGTCTTGCTGGTCAGCCGTGCGCGAGCCACCCAACCTGAAAACGCCTCCTGAGGACATGATAGGGGGTGTGATACCCTCACTGTGCAGGGTGCTACGCTGTTCAAGGTTTTCTCCTCGGTCACAGCAACTGTTGTTGTGTATCGCGTTAGACCATGCACTGATACAGAATATACAACTGTAAGCACAGGCAACGGACAGCCAGAGGAACGGACAAAATGTGACAGAATCAGTCCGATATCACTAAATGCTCGACCTTCCGTTAGGTCGATTAGCGGGTGACATTGTCACGATGGCAAATAGCAAACCGTGTTCACAAAGGTGAGGGAAAGGAAGCAACGGACAAGTAGGTGAAAATCAATAACTGGAGAAGACGAACCGAGGGACCTACCAGTATGGATGCGGACTTTGAGAATAACGACAAGTGATTAGTCATGCAGTCACAGGATAGAATGAGACAGAGACAATCGAGGGGAAATTTTATAAATGTGAATGCTTGCAGAGAGGTTGGGTTTCTATTCAGCTCATTTTTTCGACTTTGTTTTGCATTTTTTTCGATTGCTGATTCTTTAGAAGTAAATCAATCCTCCGACTTTTTTTCCCATTAAACTGTTCAGCACCTCTAGATGTACATAAGCATTTCCAACTTCTAATCCATAAAACTTCATGAACACGACGACTCTTGACTCGCCTCGACTGTATCACGCAGACTCGACAGACAGGCTTAAATGAGTCAGATGGATTGGTCGGATGGTTTGATTCGACCAAATCCGAAGCAACCGTAGAAGAAAGCGGCTTTATCGATCCTTGCATTAGCCACATTGATTGATGGTCCCGGATACGTTCAGATAATCGCTATGTTGTACTGCTCACCCGTGCAGCTTGTTTCACAGGAACAGACAAAACAGTAAGCACAATAAGAAGCTACATGAACAGGCAATATACCTTTCGGCTTGGGTCGCAAAACTGGTCAGGAAGTAAACTGACCAAGTAGTGGAGTTGTGAAATAGAGGCTACTAATTGTCATGCTAGTCATTGCAGAAGCTAATGCAATTCGCTTACACCCACCACCACTACTGTAGCGAAAAGGCGTCCAATGAAGCACAATGTTTATTGTCCAACACGCTAGTTCACATGCTACGCGCGCGCTCGCGTTTATGAGTCAGCATTCCAGTCCCCAACACCCCCCGAGGTTTCCGTTCACGCGTCATGTGCACTTCTGCCCGGTTTAGGTGTGTGATCGGCGCCGTCCATTGGTCCGATTCCGTTGAGCGATGGCTCGTCCGGTCGCTCGTGTTGTTCCCCATCTATCCACATTGGGCTTTGATCGTATTCCACGGTGGTGTCGCGATATTCCCCCGAGTTTTGGAATAATCGAACCGCCGATTTCGCCGTCCATTCTATTTTGCCTGCCATGTCCCGCCCGTTGGTCCGATCCGGTCGACCGATGACTCATCCGACTGCCCTCGTTGTCCGCTATCCGATCATTGAGGGCTTGTGGGCGTACCTGCCTTCCACGTTGAGGTATTCCGCCGAGTGTTTGAATACTCGCATCTCCGGCCTGGCAATCCACCACACTATGTGCTCAAAAACGGATAGACAAAACTCGGAAGATAGATCAGGTAAATAACATGCTTTCATCAATGTTGTTCGTTTTGTAGCACAAAGATTACCTTCATCAACAAAGCAGCAAACATCATCCCGTTATCATAGGGTCACGACCGAAAATTGGCTAACAGCTGAGTAACGTTCCCCGAAAGCCACATCGCGATAATAACGATAGAATGCGTGAAGTCTGCCGTCATTCACCGACACACACGATGAGCCTCAAACGATCCAAACGTGAACAGGCGGAAACTGAATATCTTTGTAATAGTTCATGAAGACTTTTTATGGCAGTATCGGAGGCATAGCAAGAGCGACCTACATCAGCAACACCACTACATCAGTAGTGCACACTGATGCTTGACTGTCACACAGCCACGACAAGAAGACCCAATATAAAATAGGAGGGAAAAGTAATGCGATTAACTTCCTCAGATCCGTGTCTAAATTTAACCAACCAACACCAATGTGCCGATGCTGAGTCGGATTGAGTGTCCGGTCGTATTGTCTGAAGTAGGTTGGCCGACGAAGACTCTGCAGCTGATTCCTTCCAACAACAATCGAGCAGATACCCAGGCCACTCGTGCTGATAACTTCTCGACAACATTTTAAATGAGTCAGTGCCGGGGAAGTTGCCAGTTCCCCGAAAACATTGTGTGGCCACAAAGTTCACTTGTGAGTGACCTTTACCTTTACCATGGTCGTGAACGGCTCCGGCCTTCACAATCGGCCTACGCCCTCGTGACAACTGTTGTTGTCATCCCGACTACTCTCCTAGATTGTACTGTCTAGACTTCTGTCTGGTCCATTCCACTTGACCTTCCTTGTGACTAGTGCAAAAACCCTATAAATACGAACGGGGTTTGTGATCATGGTGTATTCGGGCTGATCGACATAAAGAAGCTCTGTTCGAAGGCCAGTCTTCTTCTCTGTGTTCACGCGGTAGCCTTGGGTGGATGGGAAGAGACTAACTGACCGCGCATAGTCCGTACTCGTTGTCCATTACCGTTATTTGTTGTGCTATTATCCGCCGTCTCATTGATGGTTATTCCGTTTCCGTTTACGCGCTCGTAGGCCGTATATCAAGTTACAACGGTCAGGTGACACCATCAAGGTAAGCAAAATGGTTTAAAGCCTAAAACTAACTGTTTTAAATAGAAAAATCAAAGGCGTAAATGACCTAACTTCATAATGGGACTGTTAAAATACAAAGCGCACCTCAAACTAACCCTGGTGGTCGCGAAACCAGTTGAGCATGTGCTCTATCGCTTGTGTTAAAGAGCGATAATGGGGTCCCGGAACTCTCAAATATGGGTTCAATTACTCACCTGTCTCAAATTGTAACACTACCCTAGTAAGATTTCCCATACGACTAAGCTCAGAAGCTGACAGCACTACTGTTGAAAACGGAAACGATATCACTGATAAATGTATGGCAGATTAATTGGGGCCGAAATAAGTACGCATATTTTAGGCATGGGAAGCGTTGTCCCTATCATTCTACATATGGGAAAAACCACACATCGAAGGTAATGGAGCCACCACGCCACCTCAAGCAGATGTGCCAGGATTGATCGCGCTCAGTAAACAGAACCGGACAAGTGTCAGGAAAACCACACAACAACAAAAACAGCCCAACCTACATGCCCTAGAGATAACGTGTAGGTAGTTACCTAAACGAAAAATATAGTACTACTGTGTTCGTTCATCTCATAAGTGAACAACGCTCACTACCAGCGCCCCAACCATCGGGACTAACGATATTACCGAAAAAAGCAGAAGTTTTACGGAATACTTGATAATTTCCTTGAGATATTAAAAGACAAGATAATTATAATGAAAAAAGCCGAGATTTGAGGCAAAAAGAAGTTATTTCCGTTTGTTCAGCTGTGGTAAGTTGCTGGTAGAAAATTTACGAAGTCAAACACTAGTCAAGCTGACCTTATGCAAAAAAATCAACACAACCAAAGGGCGATAGAGCCCGAGCAAACGCGACTTTAAACCAATCAACAGTTTACATGACCAACATGAAGCCCATGTGTCTGTCAGGCACTCTCCAAAAAGACGAAAACGAAGGAGAGTTTCACAACAAGCAGAAATACACGTGGATGTAGCGCATAGCATGAACGTTAGGTAAGTGAGTATCACATGAAAGCGAGAAAGCAAACGGAATTCCTATTAGATGCGCCTTCGGTCTGTCAAAACACGAATTATGCAACCGGCTTTTCCGCGCACATGAATCTGGAGGAGAAAGAAAAGAAAAATGATGGACTTGAGCTGGATAGCTAGCAGCGGCATCAGTAGCAAGAGGACATGCACCTGCAACTACACGACTCATCGATATATCAATGCAATCGAAACCGCATTCAGCATTTTAAAAGTTGCAAAATGAATATCAATCACATTCAACAATAACTTGCATCTGTGGCTAACACATTGCCGTTCAGTGAAAAAAACACAAACAAATATCATTTAAGCAAGTGTACACGAGACACTGTGACTTTAATTTAACAATGTACATACATGTACATTGACATACTAAACTTACTGTCAGCTATTGTTTTATTTTGTTACGAGAACAAGTCAATTTAAAAGGAGCCTGAAAATTGCTGTTCAATATTGACACCTCATTGGCTGGACAGTGATTAAAACAACAATAACTCCGACCTGATCAGACTGGTTTATAAAGATGGCCTCTAGTTTGAAAGGATGGCCGACTGTTCATTAGTGTACACGTTCTTAGTGTACACAAACCACGGCCGGTTCATGCACAGAACACATGCAACATACTAGAACAGCTGTTGAATTTTAGTGGATAAATATTTTGAACCCATTGCAATCAGCGCATTACAAAGAACACGCTGAAATATCTGCGTACATCACTACCATGTGGCCGCTGTGAATGGGTAAATCCAAAGAGCCAGAAAGAAATGGCGGTTTGGAAGACCAAACAATCAGAAGGTTCTACATGCGTCCTCCAGTTCTTTTATAGCGTGCACGGACCACGTGAACGATCACACATGTATCACAAGACGAAGATGCAAGCAAAGTAACGTGAACAGGAGTCATCGACACGGAACCGAACGGAAGCAGGGTATGTCAGTAAACGTGGAAAGTCTGACGGCAAAAGACCGACATTTGATGACATTAGCGAAGAATTGGCGTTTCAATTTTAGATACCAATCAGTGAGCCGGAGTAAAGAAGATGAGAAAAATAAGAGTAGAAATTTTGTAGAATGCAAGGGATACCTTGCACAAACGAGAAGACAGACAAGTGATGAACCAAACGGACGAAGCAAATTTCTAAAACCCAAGGGTTAGCAATGTAAATACACAACACTGTTCAGTGCAAACATGCCCGCCGTTCTGATTAACGTTGAGCAATTCTGAGATCAACTACTCCCTTGCGAAAATTCGGTGATAACGAAGCCAGTTCGTGATTACGAGTTCGTATATAGAACAACTCAAAAGCCATAATCTGGGATGGCGGTACCAAGCTCGTATGACTGAGAATATTACACAAAAGTAAACATCAGCGTAAAGCACAAATGGGAAACCTCACTGACTTTAACAATCAACTGTACAGCAGAAAAAGATACAACGGAGATAGAAGCTATCACTTACTTTTTCGTGCCAAGTGAGCAATACAGCATTATTGCCCTCTTGCGATTGCTCGAATCCACGATAGACATATTTCATCAACAAATCTATCTTCGAATCGTCCAGACCAGCTATAAAATCGTCAATACTTTGCGACTTAATTTGAAACAATAAACGCATAACCAAACGGAAAGCAACATCCTTGAGCGACTGATCCTTGGAATTGATCGGAGCGTTTTGCAACACCAACATAAGACCGTCGGTGTATTTACCTCTAATAAAATAATGATGGAGTTGGACATTTAAGGAACAAAACTGTTCACATACCTTTCAATCAAACTCTTCACCTCCGCTTCGTTAAGCGCAGAAGTAGTGCTATCCTCCGTCTGCTCATCTTGGAATGCCGCCTCGGTATACTGGTCCACATCCACCTTACGAAATTTGGTATCACCTGTATTTTTGGCCATAATTACTGAAAAGGAAAAGGATGGGCTTGTTCGTTTACTTAGTATATAGCAGATGACCACAGCATACTGCTCAGAGGAATTTTGTACTGTTTTCTCCCTTACAACGACCTCTCGTGCACGGATCACTTCAGTACAACGATCTCCCATCCTAACAATTAAGATGCTACAAATTCTGTAGAGGTGTGCTATTGAAAGGCTACCAACCTATCTTTCTATAAGGACCGAATTTTTAAAGTGTAACCCTCTGACAGCTACCATTACTTTCACAGCTTCCACCACATTCGCTGCTGGTTCAGGTTTGGTTACAATACTGTCAATATTAGCTTGTAATTCCTGACGGAGAACAAACTGAGTGTCGCCTACGTCGACTGGGGTACAAGGAATGAAAACAAGTGCATGGGACATCCACAGGTGGGCAAGGGACTGCGACGAAACTGGTTTATCCTACTTGTGCTTCTACAGCAGTCTTAACTGTACGGCATGATTGCTTACCTAAATAAGAACATACAGCAATAAAATAGACTTGATGGCCAAGCGATAAAATAGGTGACAATAACTTACTTTAAGATACTCCAGCTGTGTGTTCGCTCGGTTTTGCTCTACAGATCAGAGCTGAGTGTGCGGAAGACGAACATGGAATCCAGGTATTCAACAACCGTTTTACCCGTCAGCTAGTTTGTACTGGATTGGCCGATTGTTAGAACAAACCAACAGCCCGTCGGAGCACACTTAAAGAATGTGCAAGTCAGTCGGCGGTAACGAAAATGCGACCTTCACTGATTAGGTCGCGTATTTTGCGTGCCGACAGAGCATACGCCGCATCATAAATTGCGCCGTGTGGTTACTGATGGTCAGAATAAACCGCAAGGCGGCCAGACGATAACCTGCGCGACGATTAACGCTCACTTTCTGATTTGCTAACCTCCATCAAAACGAGACTGTGCCTTGACGAGGTGTGACAGCTAGTGCCTCCCGATGACCTACTGGGCTAAACTGGACGGTGTGGACACCACATCGACAACGTCACTTGCGCCAGACAGGCCAATAAGCAGAGGTCTGACAAACCACAATCTTCTGGTTCCTCAGGTTGCAGACTGGAAGAAGGTTGGTGTTTCCCTCCTGGTACGCTGCTACTCATCCGCTGCCTTGCGGTACATGCTTTTGAACCAAAGGCTTTGGTTGCGAACTACTGTAAGCGGATCTACGGTATACCATCGCGTGAACAGACAACAAAATAACGGTTGATGAAACGGGAAATAACGGAACGACAGTCAACGGTAATGAATAATTGACTATGGAGTATGCGCGGCTAATTCATAACGTCCCAACCAACCCAAACACCCGAGACTAACGCATGAACACAGAGAAAAGACTGGCCTCGGGACAGAGCTCTTTTCATGTCACACAGTCCAAAGACAACACGGTCACAAACTAGATCATATTTAAAGGGTTTGTGACCAATCAGAAAACAGTGGTCAGAAGGTGGACCAAATGAAGATCCAGACAGTACAGTGATGTCTTAATTAAAGGATGAGCGTGTGGGCGGGGTGCCAAAAATTGGCGCAAAGATTGATAACACTCGTGAAGGGCGAAGTGGTACATGACTGTGCCGACTATGAAGGTCACTTCAAACAGAAATGAGTTCAGCCATTCCGAAGAAAATAAAACGGTATTATCGGGGAACTGGATTCTTCCTCGACAGAAACCTTAATCGTTTTCCTGTCTAGATCTGGGTGTCCTGGCAGAATCCAAGCCCACACACAACACTTAATTCCACACTACATCGGCTGTTCCGAAGCATAAACCGAATCGCCCTATCTGCTGCATACAGCAGGGTGGATAGGCGAAAGCATGCTACAGCTGAACCCCTCCCTGCACTGTTTTATCAAATCTCGTCCCTCCCGACCCCCATTTCTAGTGATTACTCTGCAGGTCCCACAACAGATATGGTTAATCATAATAACACTGTATCGGTAAGTCCCATCTCTTATCATTCAGCCTCGGGTTCCTCTTGTCCTCTGCTCCTCGTGATCACTCGAACCGCTGGTTAGAGACGCTATCCGAGATGGCTATGTGTCCCAGTCAATGGCGGACCTGTATCCATACCATTTCTAGTTCTTCCATTTAGTCTTGTTTTAATAATTTTCTACCTTCTTAGTAACGTCTTCTTCTAGGATATTCCACGTCACTGTTGAGGTGACCGGCGGCCCGAGCCACAGTACCTTTTTGGCTGTTGTGATGATGATGATGATGAGAATGCGAATTAATATAGGTGCCTTCAACGTTCGCACTCAAACAGATAGGTCAACAGACCGCTCTTGCACGAATGTTAGACTCGTTGCATGTCGATGTCTGCTGTATCTCGGAAACTAGGATCTAGGACAGTAGTCAACGTATGGAACTAACAGCCCCCGCATTGTCTACCCGATACTGGTTATACACTTCGGGTGACTCCACAGCCGCCATTACAGGTCAGGATAGAATAGACCCAGTCCTCAGCAGGAAGGCCGCAGCCGCATTCGTAGACTGGATTGCTGTTAACAGTAGACTGTGCCATCCGCTTGGCAGGTTCTGTTAAGGCCACCTTTAGACGAAAATCTTTCAGAAATATTTTCCTTGTGTCTGCGTTTGCTCCAACTGGCTGTAGTGACATCGGCATCAAAGACGCGTTTAACTCGGATATGGCTGTTCTTTTTCGGTCGACATATGGTTCTGATATAGTCATTCTGATCGGGAATATGAACATTCAGGTCGATCGTCTTGTTGAGTCTAGTTTAGCTGGCAGGTTTGGGATAGCGTCACATCGGTCAGAAAATGGCGGGCGATTGTTGCAGCTGTGCGCCGAGCGTAAGCTATTTTTAGCCAGCACTAGTTTTATGCATCGTGTATGTCAGTGCTCTACTTGGTGACCTTGCGTCTCCGAATCATACCCGGTCTCAGACAGACCTCACAGGTGTCAGTAATAGGTGGCTGGATTCCATTTAGGACTGTCGTTCTTACCGCAGCACATGTCTGAAATCAGATAATGTTTTAGTAAGTTGCCACCGAGAGCAACGGCCGGCTGTTGGGAAACTGGTTATACCGCCAGCAGCCTTAGCAGTTCTCACCATGAAGATCCTAAAAGCTGCTGAGCCCAAATCCCAAAAGCCATTAATGAAGCAGGTACTGTAGCATGCTGCACGGGGGTTCGTGGGTCGAACAAACATTAGACCTCGGAGAAATTCCTGGATTTCTTGAAAGCCAGACGGAGCAGCCCTTCTGGCAGACCACATAACAATTTTAGGGGGGATATCCGTAGGAAACTGAAACGCAGCCTAAACGCTGATCGTGAGGCTTGGTTAATGGAGAAAGTCAGAAAAACAGAAACGGTTTTTGCTTCGGGAAATATCGGCAGACTCTTCATCATTATGTGTGTTATTGGTCCCAGGTGACCGATTGTCAGTGAAGCTATCAGTGTAACAGATGGCACACTAATCTATAAGTCTCATCATCATCATAGACAGCAATACATCAGTGGTTCACATTGATGCTTAACTGCCACACAACCATGATGAAGAAGAAGAAACAAACCCTGTTTAGGAAGAGAGAAAGAAAAAAAGGGAGGGGAGGAGACCTAACCACCAAAAAAGAGCTACGTCTACATTCAAACATACAACATCAAGGCGCCTACACCTTGCAAGCAAACAACCGAGCTGTAAGTGAAAGTAAGGCGTCATCAGCAAGA
>JTDE01004263.1:5265-21158 GCA_014338405.1 Paragonimus skrjabini miyazakii
GCAATCTTTTTCATTTGCCCAATTGGCATCAAAAGTATCGGTTTACAAGGTCCATGAGCTTTACTTGTGGTTGGCTTTTTTGATCCCCGAGCAGCCTCATTGCCATTTTTGAGTTTTGGGGAGACCGAGGTGTGGTTCTTAGGGCGTATCACCGTTGACTTATGTGGCATTAAGTGCACAAGTGAGCTGCCTCCAAGTGTGGGGCGTATGGACTGCTTGCAGTAGGCCGTCGGAGTGCACACACCCTTCCTTGAGGTACCGTGTTGTTTAGTCACGGTTTCCACAGGAGCAGATTTTCGAGTTTTGTTGGTGGTTTGGTTTGGGGGAACGGGTACTGGAATTCGAGCTGCGTGAAGCACCTATTACGGATTCCGATCTGTCTGAAGGACTAAGCAACTTTCTTCCTCTGGTCTTGCATTCTACACAGACCCAGCACAGGTCAGAATATTTGCCGTGCAATTTATATAGCTCTGTGCTTATGCATGCACCGATTGGTGACACCAACTCGGGACATATTATCGGCAAGATGTTTGTCTGGCTTAGGTAGCTTAATTTGATGAAGAAATGTTCAACTAGACCTACTCTAAACGGGAAGTGGATGAGAATTAAATCACCATGGGGTCGTCGGAATTCCAGTAGGTATAGATCATCTTGCAAACAAACAACCGAGCTGTAAGTTAAAGTAAGGCGTCATCAACAAGACGGCTTTTTTAGGGCTTTCACTGCCCTGCGTCTTTAAGCGCACTCACTCACAAACACCTCTGTCAAACAACGGCAACATTCACGCCACTGAGCTCGATTAAATATCATCTCACCCAAGGTCTGCAGTGCTATAACTTCTCGGTCCGAATTGTTCTGCAAACTCCGGTGCTTACTCCAGTAAATCCGCCATCCTCTCCTGAGTTTTCTTCTGCGGTCGAACTCGAGGGCATGAATACGACGGAATCTTTCTGTTCAAGCACCATAGAGACTGTTCTGTTCGTTTTGGCCTCAAAGCAGCTAGGCAAATTGCCGAACTCTTTAACCTATTGTTCATTCACTTCATTTCCAAAGGAACAATATTCTACAGTTTAGAGTAAGCGAACATCACCTCTGTTTTTAAGCGAGGTAGACGAAATCTTTTTACTGTTTATCGTCAAATAGCCTTGCTCTTGAATGCTTCCAAAGCACTGAAAACATTTGTGTACGATTCACTTCATAGCTGTCTTTCTTATCATAAATTCTTCTGAAGAGTGGTCGAAAGCAGTTGATCAAGGTATCGGTGTATATGTTGCACATCTAGAATTCGCCAAAGGTTTCGACCGCGTGAATCACACTTTCCTGCTTGGCAAGCTGCACTGTTATGGGGTGCAAACTAATATCTTACGATGACTGGAGTCTTAACTCACTAATTGGCAATATACAATGTGCGCATACGCTGCGTTTTCTCATTGACAAACAAACCACAGCGGTGTTCTCCACGGTTCTACTCGTGATCCACTTTTATTCCTCGTCCTTATAAATCCCTATAATCTAGTCATCCATGTTGCTTTCTACAGATGATGTCAAATTTGGCCTGCCACGGGCAATCCTGATGACTCAGCGATCCTACAGATTGCCTCAGCAATGTACACGATGGATCCCGTGTAAATGAGCTTGCCTTTGATGCTGGAAAGTGCAATGTTATGTGCATCCGCCGCTCGACAAACACCATTTGCTATCTTGACGGCGTACCTCTTCAGGTAATTCTTAATGAGAGGGTACTCTTTCAAATTCATCCAACGTTGCAGCGAATGCAAAAATAGCTATTAATGCCTAAGTGCTTCTGGTCAGTTTAATTATCATCGCTTTAAACTACTATACAACAGTTCCATCCATTGCACCTCGAGAATGGGACTGCGATTTGACCACTTTTAATTCAAAAGGTTAAAATGCTTCTTGATAGGGTGCAACGACCCGCCGCCAGGGTCGTTCGGGGCTTTCAAGAGACCTCGCATGAACCTAACATACAATTTGAGTCTATACTCCTCAAAGTTCTACAGGCTTGGAGATGACCTTATCCCTGTTTTTTCTACCTTTTCATCAGCTAAGCGTTCTTGTAGTATTACTCGTAATAGTTCTTTGAGAGACCATCTTTTCGAAGTAGGGGTTCGAGTAAACGGGTTAAGTTGTCGTCATCGCTTCTTCACACCGCCACTTTGTAAAATATGAAGTACTCCATTCATTTATCTTACTTCCGCTAGATTTATTTATGTTTTCAAAGCTGGCCTTGATAATCACATGTTCCCGTAATTTAGATAACTTACCTGTTTTTCCTGTTTCAGGTACTGTTACTGCTTTAAGATCCTACGCCTGAAGACACGGAATCTTCAAAAGTGTGCTTACTGTTTCAATCGTCAATCCATTGATTCCTTGATGGAAGAAATATTATACGTTTTGTTGCTGCAGTTTTCCTCTTTCAGTGCTCAAAATTGGTGGAATTTTGAGGACCAGATTAACCCTTTCAAACCTCCTGCTTTTACGCCGCTACCCAATCAGAGGTTTACACATGACCCCGAAGTTACCGGATATGGGCCAATGTCAAACGACGTAGTGGTTAACATTCCGAAGTATTCTTTCATATAATGTTTCTTTCGATTCCTCTATAGAGCTGGCATGGGAACCTTTATCGGCTCTTCCATAATCGTTGATTACGATTACACGTGGTCGGAATGGCCTCCAAAGAAAGGTCGTCTTGTTAATTACTTTTTAGGCATACCTTATGCTGCCCCGCCAATTCGTGACCAACGTTTCCGAGTAATGTTACTCGTGTTACGAAACTTATTTTCAGAATCCCGTTCCTGCCTACCTTGATACCAGGTACCCTTGGTATGCAAAAAAGTATCGTCCCGCGTGCATACAGTCTGTGAAGGTTTTTGCCCATTTGTTCCCTAATTCTACGGATATGAATGAAGACTGCCTATATCTGAACATATTTTACCCCAATGTGAGTTCAATACTTGGTTAATTAGTTTTATGCTTCATATCATTTCTCACCAGTCCAACGATTTTCCATAGCCATTATTACGCAAATTTACTGTCTAACCAGATGTGAACGACTCTTGTTCAGAGTCCACCCTACGTCATAGGGTTATGTGAACCACGATCGACTTGCTGAACGTCTTGCTAATGAAGCCTTACTTTCACTTGTGTAGGCGCCTTAATGTTGTATGTTTGAATATAGACGTAGTTATTTTTGTTGATTAGGTCCCCTCCTCTCCCCCTTTTTTCTTCTTTCTTCTTAAATAGGGTTTGTTTCTTCTTCGTGGTTGTGTGGCCGTTAAGCATCAGTGTGAACCACTGATGTATTGCTGTTTATGATGATGATGACATGCAAGGCTATAAGAAAAATAGATGTGTTATTTGAAGAGCAATACATTTGATGGAAAATTGCAGCTACAGCGACAAAGTTTCTCTTTCTGTCTGGGTTAAGGCCTGTTTTTCTCTTCGTGGTTGTATGGCAGGTAAGAATCTGCACTAACCGGGGACCTATTACCGTCTTTGATGATGGTTGATGTTTGACACCGTACATCAACCACCAGTTTAAGGGTTTTTATTCCGTCCCATACTTTATTTTTTTTAGGCTCATTCATGTCGCTTTCACTTACGGGAAACTTGAAAGTTGCTGTTCCGGCTTGAGTCTTTCGAAGCCTAATTTGTGTACATTTGTGTGTGTGTGTGACCCCATACGCGGGCGCGCATACATTGAATAAACCAGCAAGCTTGCTAGTAGTTGGAAGTACGCACACAACATGTGCATCAGCTACTGAAGAATCAGCCTACTTGCAGTTTCGGTCCTCGCTCTGCTACCTTGGTAATCCCAAAAGTCTGAAGGTTATTATCACAAGAAGCCTAATTACTATCATCTACGGTAGTGGATCGGTCACTCACCTGTCTCACAACCGCAATGAGGAACTAGCCCTGATTAGGCAGCCAAAAGAAGTGAAGGGGTGTGGTCCAATTACCAAAAACATCCACATAGAAACTCCGGCGTATGCGTCGAACACGGTGATGTTGAGTTTCCGGGGGCAAGCCTGCTGAAAACCCTTTGATGGGCCCCGCAAGTAACTTACTGCTGATGTGCATATCGTATCCGTGTTGTTCTGTCCTGGGTGATACTGAATAATACCCAGTTCGCATTCACTTTCTGTCTGTCTCAACGAATGTCCACCTAAATGCTAGGCACATACTCTATTTGTCTTTTTAATATGCCTGTACGTACGCTTTTGGGAGTTCACTGACAGAACCCCCTTGTAAGTCCACTTTATTAGATGATCAGGATCGGTCTACAGGGCATCTCGGTCTTCTACCGGATCTATGACGCGCCAGACTTTGAGGCTGTCAGCATACACTAGACAAAGTGGCTCAACGGTTTTGAAAAGATCGTTAATAAGGACCAGAAAGAACAATGGGCTCAAGATCGAGTCGTGAGAAATCTCGTTGGACACTTCTAGTCAAGAGGAATGGGTCCCTTTAACTTTAACCGAGTAATTGCGATTCTGAAAGAAGTCCTCTTTCCACCTTAACATGTGAACTGTGGCACACAATGCCTCGAACCTGTTTAAGAGCCTTCCATGTGAAACATCGTCGAACGCTTTACTGAAATCCATAACTATGATGTCTGTTGACATACCATTGGCCTCATTCTTGCCAATAGTAGGTTGTCGGACAGGAGAGGCCCTGAGGAAAACCATGTTAGCAGAGTGCAGCTACCCGTTTACCTGTAGACACGCCCTGAACCCATTGTCCGGCGGACGCCTCATGATTTTTTCAACGACACAGGTAAGGCTCACTGATCGATAGCTGACTGACAGCTTTCGGATGCTCTTTTCCATTCTGTTGGAATTTGACCTTGTTGCCAAGACAATTTGAACATCTTAGCTGGTAGAGCCGCAACTGCATCCCCAAGTTCCTTCAGTACCAATGGATGTGAATCGTCCAGTCTGGACGACTTTTGGTGGTTGAGGTTCCTCAGCTCCTTTGAGGCTTCCTCTTCTGTGTTTAATGCCGAGGCCCTTGGAGCACATTGGAAAACCAGATTTGTCTCAGTGGAGTACACTGCGGCATAGTGAACCACCAGAGCCCCCCGCTTTTATCATTTCTGCCTCCCCAACCTCTCAGGTAAGTGTAGGTGTGTGTTCATTTTCTTGTTCGTCCTTGAATGTAAACGTGTAACCTTCATGGGACTGTAACTGATTGCACTACAACGCGATGCTTGTACACTGCGTTTCGTAATGTCCAATCTGCTACGTTGGTTGAGAATACGTCTGTGGCATCTTTAATCGTATTCACGTGCCTGAAGTAGCTTACCTGCCCCATTTCGTTGTTGCATAGAGTTCCTTGACCCCCTGGCCCTAGCAACGAGGGCCGGGGACAGCGAGTTGGAACAGAACCCTCAAGCAGTGTTCGCACGTACATGGATCCAGTCGATTTTTATTATCCAGTTTCAAACGGGCGTCTATTGGGCTAAAAAATAACCATTGAAAATAGGGTTGACACCTTTCTTGGGGAAGAACAAGAACAAAATAAACTTACGAGCTTAATGATGTTTTTGGTGAATGAGAATCTGTGGACACCTCATAATGACCTCTTGAAGTGCAGCAAGTGATCTCAAAAGGAAGGCTGTCCCAGGGATTTCATTGTTTCAGTAGTTACTAGTCCTATAAGAAAAATATTGTTGTTTGAAGAAAGTCCATGGAGAAGAAGTAGTGTATTACTCGCAATTAGAGACCTCGATGTCATTCTCGAATTGAAACTTCCTGCGTAAGTAATGAGAAAACCTCGGACTGGTTACAGTCAGCAGTCATTCATGAGACAAGAACCCGCATTTATAGATGTACATCAATATTAAGAAAATCAGTCTGTCACTGGCTGATCATAATGGTACATCCAAAGTCACAAACTGTAAGCTGATTGATGCAATACAGAACATATAACTCAGCGAATAATGGACGGTGTGACATTGAGACTGTTCGTCCAGTCCTGCTGTGGTATCCTAACGCGACGTTTGGATTGGTCCCTTGCTGGATTGTCTGTTGTGTCAGGGTTTGGGTAGGCAGTGAATCGAGCAGATTTTCGTCACACGCATAGCTTCTTATCATGTACTAAACTTCCATTATCAGCTCCCGTGACGAGGAACTGCTCCATGAATCGTACACTGGAATGATACTGTGGTAATTAAATCACCACGGAGTCGTCGAAATTCACGAACCATGAATTTTAAACTGATATTCCTAAGCAATGTCTCCTGAGCCCTTTACCGGTTTGGTAGCCACTGGTTGTCTCTCGTAAAGCTGATATGCGCGACTTGATCAGCACGTTAAAACCCGTAAGTTGCTTGGAAGTACTTTTTATCTATACTTGGTGATTGGTTTTGGTCCATCCGTTCCAATCACGTGAACTGCTAAAACATAGAGTGTATGCAGAATGTGTCGCTTGTTGGAGCAACTAGCAGCATTTGGGCCTCTAGGGAAATTACATCATCATCACCACGTTTGGGACAACAATAACATGATAAAGATTAAATGAAGAGGGAAATGACAACAGTGAGGGAACAAATGGCCATGAGGACTCATCTGTTAGAGTCTATCTTGGAATAATCCATTTACCTAACCGCTTCTGGAATGCGTCGGCTAACATTGCGAGAAAAGTCCTTGCCGGTCGTACATTCCACGTCAAACAGGTTCGAAATGCACGTCCATTTTGGGGACCACTACATGGTATGGAAATCTTGTGCTAATGACCTCTAGAACTGGCGGTATCAGCGGTGGTGGATAGGTTCCTTCAGAGTGGTCCGGAAAACAGGATTATGTGTGCTAGTATGAATTTACCTTTCAACTGTCTGTAGGTTAGGGGACTGTCCTCGTCCGACAAGGCGGACAGAACCCCAAACATTTAATTGCTCTCTCCCAGATAGAACCTAGAGCAGTTACGTCACCTTCCAGTGACGCCTTCCAGCGACATGTGGCAGTTAAGCGTCAGTGTGAACCACTGATGTATTGCTGTCTATGATGATGATGATGATCATTCCAGTGAAATGCACCTGCTTGGATGTTCACTTTCAGTGGTGGCCTTACCAATGTGTTACGGATTCGCGAGGAAGCTTTCCTAAGCAGTGAAGACTTTCTATTAACTTTCTTTACCATCAGCATAACATTAGTAACAGAGCAGAGGTTGGATGTGACTTTGGTATCTAGACATCACTCCTAGTAGACGGTGGCTAGGGTAACGTCACCGATGTGGTGGTTCTGATACTGTGATGACAAATGTGCTGAGGCCTCGGCTTGGAGGTGTTGAAAGCTGGTCGATTTTGTACCGAGTATAAGTGAAGGGTATCTAGGTCTCCTTAGAGGTCTTCTGCCTCTTCAGCGTTACGTGAGAGACGCCAAAGCCTTGTGTCACCAGCATACATAACGGGTGGTGAGTTGCTTACAACTAGATGTTCGTTGAATTAGGCTGGGAATATTGACAGAACCGGTGTAGATCCCTACGACACGTCATTTACAACCTGAATGGCCTAGATAGCTTGCCGCTGACTATAACCGTGTATGTGCGACAGACGTATTTACGCCTTCCACCCGAGTGGGCAAGTTCTGTGATGTGTGGTACAAAAATGAGTATACCCACTTATTGTATATCATCTCATTGATGAACAATCAAACTTCACTGTAGCTTCACAAATGACGGAGATTCACGAACGTGATGCATGTTTTCGCTATCCTCATATAAGCTTGAATAACAATGTTATAGGCCGACTGAATGGCACCGCATACGTAGACAAATCGATCTTCAGTTTTGAGCGTCTTATGTACAAAAAGAAGCAGGGTCACTGGCAATCTAATATTCCAAAAGTACTGCACCTTTTAAGGGCCAGTTGGATACCCTGCCGACTAGCTGTATCATTTATTCAGTTCAACGTGATCTGCGTGTCTTCTGGAGAACAATGTCGTCCGTATGTTCAGTACCAGCCAGCTTGTTACCTGCTGCGAGCTCTTCCACGAGACTCTTGGAGTTTTAGAGTGTATCTTATTGTATATAGCCTGTAACGTACTTGAAGAGCAAGGAGAAGATGAACACCTCTGTCGAGCGCCACTTGAAGTGGAGAACATTTAACATAGGGTCACATTACAGCACATTCTGCACCCAGAATAGACCTGCAGTACATTGACACGCCTTACTGGGACTCCCCTGCGACGGAGACAATCCCAGGGAGCATATCGGGCGTCCGAATGAAAAACAGATTTAGTTCCCAAAATACCGCCACTGTTGGCTGATATGATCCGTACTTTCAACATTAAGTAGGAAACCTACCCACTGTTCTTTCATTTAATTCACTTTGAGTCTCTTTGTCTGCCGCATTGTGAAACTCGCAACCATGTTAGATGCGATCGAGGCAAAGACAATAGCTGTGTGGTTGTCATATTATAACGGACTAAGACGAATTACAACTGTTGACAGCACTGGGAACCGGATGGGCAAAGCCCATCTACACCGTGAGTAAACAGACAAAAGTCGCAACCCCGTATCAAGAAACACAGGTGGCACTGATCCAGGAGTTTGCTAAGAAACCAAACCGACAGCGGCCACTGTACAGTTTCTATGGCGCCGGGTTTTGCGATACTCAAGATTCCCTGGTTCACTATCAATACCTAGTACTGCAATTGACTTTGGGTCTGTCAGAAGCGGATAAGAAAACGAAGAACAGATTGGTGGGGGAGCGATTTATCCAGAGTTTGCCGCCGGAATTGCAGGAGAAGGTTCGAGTGGCTGAGTGATGTGGGATCACAGCCATGGACCGGCTGGTCGGAATTGCACAGCGTCCACCCGTACGGACGGAAGTCGGACGACTGGAAGTCAGTGACCTCGAGAAGGAAACTAGGCAACTGAAAATAACAGTGGATAGTTTGGAGACGAATGCGAATCCAAAAAAATGACAAGTTGGGTGGGTACTTTAACAGTGGAGGCAATAACTAGGAAGATGGACTACCAGATGTATTATTTGGATATCGCACGACGGTGCATGCAACAACACAGAGTTCACCACTTGAGCTTACCTACTTGAGTTAGACCAGTATTCTCTTAGATGTTTGTGTGTCCGGAGACAGAGAGAGAAAATGATTACAAGAATGGCGGTACCTGGAACATTGTGTGCCTGAAAGCCTACTGGGCCAGACAGAATTGTACACGGTGTTAAAGTAGAAGCTTTGCTGCATTGTGAGCTGGAATTCCGGGTTCTAAACGCGAGCACGTGACAGACATGTGGACATGTTAATTGGAAAACAAAGATCTTGCTTTAGTGGGCGACTTTTGGCTACAGTTTAGTATCCCGTGTTTTCCTTTGAAGATGGGAATGATTGTTAATGAGCTCAAATCATCAGACACCTCTTAATTCTTTCTTAGAGAACGAAATATTATCGGTTCGATCAACAAGCTGATGTACGAGAGTCTGTATCTTGAACTTTAATTACATTCCATTAATTTTGACGGAAGATCCACTTGAGTTTTTTGACGAAGGATACTGGATTATGTCATAACCAACCACATTTTTTCAGTCGTCCACTGGTGAGTGTGCTAACGCAGATCAATCAAGTTGTTCATCATGGTGCTAAGCCTATCTATCCAGTTACCGACATAATTTGTGAGTAGGTGAGCCATCTTTATAACGGATAATCGATGGTCAAGGGAGCCATGGATGAAGGAGAGCAACACCCGACTATTCTCTTTTCCACTTTTAGCTCGGTCTGCCAAGTAAGCTTCACGGTCGTTACGCAGACTCCGTGTAAGTTTGGGTTTTAGTTCACGACGGTCTTCTACGCAATCGGTGTCGGGCGGAAGGATCAGCCAACGTTTGTTCATGAGCCCCGCCGAATTAACTAAAATTCACTTGTATCATATATGTGGTGCTCCTTTGGAATAGACCTCTTCAACAGAGGTTCGCATAGCAATTGAGTTTTCTGCGCAGTGCTCGTTTGGATCACTCTGTTACTGTGATTTATACAGTTTGGCTGTCAGCACTCTGCTGTACTATTCGTTAACCCTCGTTGCTCAATTTCAGTCTGACTATTTTGCCTGAAGCACCCCTTTTTCGTTGCAAATTTGAATAAACCAGACAACAGACTGACATGACATGATTTATGCTCGAGCAGATTTCACTGTATCTCTACTGGTGTTTACGGTAAAATGTACAAAAGTCCAAACCATAAAACAATCACGAAGGTTTTTCTTATCACTAGTTAGCACACTAATGTTTGAGTGTTCTTCTGGATAGATTAGAGGAAACACTGTAGAAGTTATTTTTGACAGCATGCGAACTATTATCCGTTGGGTTGTTTACAAATATCACGTCAGCGGTCCGTGTTGACCGATTATAACCGAAGCGCCGTATGGCTGCATATTGTAGCGTATTCACTAAATTAGTTGGTGAATAGTAAATCACTAGAGAAAATTAAAACCGGATAAGTAGACTTTATCCGTCTTCTTATGATAATGCGATTGTAGTAGCCAGAGGTATTTGTACGTGCCTCGGCAAGCAGTCATGATGAAGTGAACGTTCCTGACTTTCTCACTCATGGATAAGATTGGGTGATCAATAGCATTCGTGACTCGACAGATAGCTGCTTAACCTTTCACAAAGAACTAGGTTTTTGTCTGAATTGAATTGAATCACTGCAGACTGGTTAAAGGACTGTATTGCCTGTGCGACTAAATGTCTGGGCTACGGAGATCCTAATGGGGCGTTCACCGTGGCTGTCTTTCAAGGTACTCGAAGTCAATTGCCGGATTCTGCACGGTCGTTAGCAAATTGGGCATGCCGGGTTCGTTAGCATCAAAGCTTTGCTCAACCGCTTTAAAACATGTGTTGACCAATTTCTGTAGAGTTGTTGACTATCCGTCGCGTTGATTTGTATTGGTAACTCTATCGGAGGCGAGACCGTGAGAAATGTTTTGTTACGCCCATAAGTAATAGGGCTAGTCGGGGTTAGGTGCTTAATAGAACCAATATCCTCTCTCTCTCGTTGGGTAAACAGACATGGGCTGGTTGTATTCAAGTAGCTCTTCTATAACACTAGATTTATCCTTGATAGAATAGCCTGGTGTAGTTAACTAAGTCGAGTGCGACCTAACTGAAACTGACCTCTTGAGTGATACTGATGGACGTGCATAACGGTGGCTGAATAAGATTAAGTGCGCCAAAAAGCACATATGCTCACTGGTTAGGATTCGAATCTCTTGATTTTAGTGGCAATATTATCGCTGTTCACAGACTCGCAGCTCGGCTGCCATGAGTATATCACCTTTATCGATGTGGATAACAGTGGTTGATGTCATATTTGCACATGCAAAAGCAAACTTGTCGGTGTTAGGAACTGAATAATTGGCTTGAGAACCGGACGCTATTGGTCTTTTGAAGTTAGCACTAAGCCAATGCATTGACTATGTAACGTTACCAAGATTATTGCACGGCGACCTTTAGAGATATCGTTTGATTCTAGCACTTGTGTGACGTTGGTTGGTCGCCGATTTGACCAAAAGCCAACGGCGCATTTGTAGGATATCCGCACCAAATTTAGTACGAATAAAGTCAGACAGTTTGGGCGTCGTGTTTAACAAGTTGTTGATAAGTGGATTAAGAATAACACAACGTTACGAGCAAGTTGTAATACTCTACCTTTCAATCACGTCGGGTAGCCTTCCTCAGGAGTGTTGTAATCCAATTACAACACTCCTGAGGAAGGCCACCCGAGGTGGTTGAAACGTAGAGTATTACAACTTGCTCGTAACGTTGTGTTATTCTTAATCCTATTTATTAAAACGGCGCATTTGTTTGGCGTATGTAATGCATCGTCCGTATGATACTAAATTAACGCAAGAAATTCGGTGGCTGTTTCAGATGTGAACGGCTACCGAAAGAGGTACACAATCCACTGGACAATGCTACAACAACATGATTATTAGGTTGTGGAAGATGAATATTATGCTGAAAATAAGGTTCGATCCAACATTGTTTCGCAAACCGCCGGTCACTGTGGATTCCGACTGCAGAACGGCATTTTGAACGACGCACTGTACCCCCATATGCAAACTGTTCAGTAGGCTGTTCACTTTTTGATTACATTATCAGTCGTTCACTGAAAATAAGTAGCTCCGTTGATGACCCCAAAAGAAGTTGGATACAATTAGTAACATTTTCCACGAACTTCAACCACCTTATAAATTTTGTCCTCGACTGAGATTGGGATTGGGTGACAAGAGTTTTGCAAGTCCATGATGCTTTGGGCTATGTTCTCAGCAATTTTATTTATATGTTCATAGTTCGAGGGCAGGATATGCGCATCTAAATATGTGTTTCGGTGGATTATTTAGCTGTACTCAAAAACCATGCTGCGTTTTAGCTTTTTGCCCGTTGTTACCGGAACTTCGACTTTCCAAGAAAGGTCGGAAGGTTTATTAATGCTTCCCTGTATTGGTTTTTAAGTTTCACATTCAGTGAAACGTTGGTGTAACAATGTGTGCTTGTCGAGTTTTTGGCAGTTCGCTTGTGCGTTTTACCACGTTTCCGATGACTGGACTCTAGGCACTAGCATCCCGCGAAAAGAAAATGGTGGTTTTGTGCCATCAAACGCAATCTCTATACATTGATGCTCCCTAGAGCAATCGTGTTTAAGCAGGACGTCGGAGGATAAACGTGTAATGGTGGATAGTTTGATAGTGATATCTGTTATTTTTCTAAAGCAGTGTTACACAACGGTGTACCAACAACGTCCACGGGAGACCGGATTAAAAAAACAACAAATCGTTCACAATTTTCCGTGCCCGTGGTAGCTTGCATAGAAACGAGATTGATGAAAACGTCAGCAACTTAAAGACAGCTAAATGATACCACTTCTGTTCTCAAAGAGTGGGGTTTATTGCTGAGTGGAGTCGCTTCAGAGGTCCTAATTGGTATGCATTTTGGAAGTGGCTTTTCTTTCCACAGGACTTGCACGTAGCCCCCTTTGTTGGCATTCACAATGCGGGTGACGCGGTATCCGGTTTGTCACTGTCATTTTGGCCTTTTGAAAGGAAGTCACATGATGTCAGTTTAATATTCGTGTAGACACATGACTGCCTCTGAACAGTTTCCCCTGATTTTGACCGTTCAGTAGCGGTTCTCGGTTTCTGTGTCTTCTGCACAGTGGATCTTTAACACACGTGGTTAGGTTGAATGGCTGTGTTAAGGTCATCCCACGCAGTCTCATTATAGTGCTTTTTGTTAGCAATCCATATCAAGCAAACATCTCGGTTTTGGATTATACTTACAAGATTTTTAGTTTCGCCATGGATGTTTCAAACGTCGCGCTGTCACGCTTTATTTACTAAACAGCTGAATGACAAATGCCAATATCTCAGGACACCAGAAGATTGAAGTTCCACTTCAAACCGTTCGGCCGTAAATGATCCATCGGAGAGTTCGTTAAGTCGGATACATTTTAGAGTATTTATTAAATCATTTAAATGATACTGAATCAGTTAAGAAGACTAAGATTCTGCAAGCAGGCCCCATCTGTTTTATTATGATAGTGCGGCTATCAAGAAAAGAGACATGTATAAATGAATGGGTGGGTGCTAATGATGACACGCAAACGTTCAGTCTCGGAGATATAATTCAGTAG
Source organism: Paragonimus skrjabini miyazakii (assembly GCA_014338405.1). Classification (NCBI taxonomy): domain Eukaryota; kingdom Metazoa; phylum Platyhelminthes; class Trematoda; order Plagiorchiida; family Troglotrematidae; genus Paragonimus; species Paragonimus skrjabini miyazakii. The sequence continues at coordinate 18,936 of JTDE01004263.1, forward strand.
GGCTTGCCTTACCCTAAATCCCAGTATGACTCCTATACCAGTTTTAATCTGAGATTCGGCTTCGTTGTCATCAGAGACTGAAAAAGGTGTTTATACTCATGACTTCGTTCAAGGTGGGTTCAAATGAATGACAAAGCTAAGATCTCAAATATGCGTTTCGAGGCACAGCATCAATCAAAGAAAATACTAAATTCATTAGTGAAACGTTAGGTTTAACATCGGGATGGGAAACTGTTTGGACAAATGAATTCATTCCTTGAACTTCATCTAACCATCCTTCTGGAGAGGTGTTAGAATCCGGCCATTCACATGGCAGTATTATAGGTTTGCGGATATCTGTTTCAGCTGCTGTTCGTTCCCCTTGAATGTGCACTCAAACGGGGCACAGCACATTTATTGGACAAACTTATACTTAATACTCAGCGTAAGCTATAGCTGTTTTGATATTCCCACGTAAATTCTGTTCAGCACGCTAGTGGTTTATGTTTCTGTGGTGTGTTTCGTACAGCATAACAAGAGAATAGCAACTGTCCTTGAGCAAGTAACTTGACTCACTTTATCTGTCTATGCCTGGGTTTTTTGTCTTTCTACCTCACACATTTAGCGAACGTGGGAAGATCCGAAAACTCGCTATCCGGTTATCGTCCACATACACGGAGGTAGTTACGTGGTCGGCTCCAGTCACAACTACCCGGGTCATGCATTAGCATCCAACGGCGTCGTTGTGGTCACATTCAACTATCGTCTTGGCCCTTTTGGTAAGCGCGTTTGTGTACATTTTTAATGTTTTCTTATGATAATAATGTGTGACGGTCAGTTAGCTTGCTTTTTAACTTAATGGGTTTGATATATACTTTATTTCTGTAATTCAGTTTATAGACTCGTGTATGTTTTGATGGATAAATTCTTCCGTTTGTCCATTTTGCTAATTAACGTTTTTCTTTGAGCGTTCACTTTTACAACGGTGGGACCTCCTAACAAATCCGAAGGTGTTTCCCCGATGTAACATTTTGTGCGTTATAGTAATTCATAAACGTGACTAACTCAAACATCGGAAACACCGAGCATCTGTTCTACGAATGCCGTATGAAATCTGGTTTTACCCATAGCTAAGTAGTTAATCCCAACTGACCCAGGATCAAACTGCATGATGCGTTCTCTATTTTTTGGCTTTACCCGAAATGCATTTTCTGCTTTGCCTTTAGTTTACCCTGGTGGTAGGATTCTATAATGGGAGGCAACTCTTCCTTCGATTGCGGCTACACTCCTGGTCGTCACTCTCGTGTTTTCTCATTTTCGATTCACTGTCCCCTCCATTTTTATTTCTTCTGCCTAATCCATTTATCCATTAATTTTATTCTGTGGATTTTTGCTGTGATATCCTATTTAGTAACACGTACTTGTTCGGTTAGAATGAACGAGTTGTTTTATTGATGCATGTCATACGCCTGATGTCTAATTGTTCTGTTTGAATGAGACAGATGTCCTGTTTTCGCTTGTCTGCATGATAGACACGCTTAAAGAAAATCGATCGGCTCGGCTTAGTGTTTGCGAATGAACTTTATGCAAATAGAATTTTCCGCGAAGCACACATTAATTGACTTGCAGAGTTGTGATGCTGCGTTGGGTTCATGTTTCTTTGTCCGTCGGAGCATTTGGGTGATTCAGAGTATTCCGTTCACATGCCTTGGAGGGCGTTCAGCAGAAGACTGTTTTTCAAGGTTCTGTTTATTTTGCTAATTCTTGTGTTACATACATACAGTCGGGTTACATCATAACAGTTTGACCCTGGGCTAGCCAAACACTTCACTGACCAGTTACTGCCACTGTTTTATGCGATGCATTGTCTCCCACCACTCAGTATCTGATCAAACCGAGTACAATTCATTCAGCCCGACGTTACCCTGTGGAGCATTGCACTGATACGAACGATTAGTGAACGCTTTTGATATAGGGTTGTTTTCCGAGCTTGGAAGGCATTCACTCACGAATAGCTGTTTCTATTTTATCGCGTTCTTACTGCACATTTTAAAGAAGGCCGTTCGTTATGTTGTATGACAGGCAGTTTCGTTGTGAGTAGTATACTACTCACAAGAAGTATGTTACCCACAGGCAACGTTCAGGAACAAAAGGGCAAGCTGCGAGTGCCAGGAAGACGGAGGACAAGGAGAGACTATCAAAATAGTGTGTACGCGCTTGGAAGAAGTTACAACAAGGCGAATT
>JTDE01004263.1:27214-54182 GCA_014338405.1 Paragonimus skrjabini miyazakii
GCACATACTTGGATTTGGATCATGTGTTGGTACGCTGTCGTTTTGTTCTTACTTTTGCTGGGTAACGACCCCACCGACAGCAACGATTAGCTGTTGAGAAACTGGCCTTACCATCGGTAAAGCATCAGTACCAAACCAGCTTAGAAAGCTGCCTTAGTGGTATTCACTTCGAAGATCCTAATAGCTACTGGACACAAATCTCGCAAGCCATTCACAAAGCACGTACTTTAGCATGCGGCACGCGGATACATGGGCTAAACAAACGTTGGATTTCAGAGAAATCTCTGGAGTTGTTAGAAGCCAGACGGAATGTTCCTCCTGGTAGTTCACATAATAAGTCTAGAAAGATATCCGTAGGAAACTGAAACGTAGTCTAAAGGCTGATCGTGAAGCTTGGTTGGTGGAAAATGTTAAGGAAATGGAAATCGCTTTTGTTCCATAGAACACCGGCAAACTCTTTAAGCTGATCCGTGCTACTGGTCCCAAGCGACCGTGTGTCAGTGAAGCCATCAGCGAGACAGATGGCACACTGATTTATAATAAGTCCAGAAGGTTGGAACGCTGGGCAAAACACTTTGAGGGTCAATTTAGCTGGCCTTCTGCTTCCATTGTGTTGCCGCCACAAACTTGTGACGTAACACCTTGGTCGGTAGATTTAGAACCACCCACTGAGACTGAGGTTCACAATTGCTTCTCAGATCTCTAACGTAATAAGGTTGCTGGTCCATATCATATGGTGCCGGCATTTTTCAAAGAAGGTGGAGAGGTGTTAGTTGAGGCCTTAACTCAGCTGTCTCAACTTATGTGGACAACGAAGACCATCTCTCCGTGCTGGAGTCATTCGGTAATAGTTCCCATATTTAAGAAAGCAGCCCGGGGGATTAGTTTGACCCCAGTCATTTCTAGGGTTCTGGCATCCATTATACCTCGTCGATTCACTGCAGCTCGTGAAGTAAACATTAGAGATGAACAGGCAGGGTTTCGCCCTGGGCGGGGTTATATAGATAACATTTTTACTCTTCATCAAATTCTGGAACAGCGTCATGTATACCGTCAGCCAACCATCGCCGTGTTCCTCGACGATATAGGTGCGTTCGATTTGGTGGATCGATCTACACTTTTAGAGTCGCCTAAACGCAGGGGTGTACCGACCAAGTTTGTGAACGTACTGTCGGCGCTTTACTCCCATACTTCGGCTCAGGTTAGGGTTTACGGAGAGCCGTCTGACAGCCTCAGCACCAGGAGCGGCGTTCGTCAAGGCTGTCCCCTTTCACCATTTTTGTTTAATTTCGTCATGGACGAAATAATGGAGGATTGTCTCCGGCAGTCAAGATGCCAGTGTGGACCTCTCCTACCTGGTGGAAGGCTGACTGATCTTGATTATGCTGACGACAGTGTTGCTGTTTGACAACTTTCAAGCGGCGCAAGCAGCGCTAAACGCTATTTCGCGTTCTACTAAGTATTTCGGGATGCTTTTTGCAGCCTCAAAATGCAAAGTATTTCTGCAAGATTGCTGTACTTAGGTAGTTAGATAACGAAGTCATGGAGGTTGACCGATTTGTATACCTGAGAAGTTGCATCAGTCGCGGCGGCGGGGTTGTAGGGAATGAAATTGAGGTGCGTATTTCCAAGGCTAGGGCGGTGTTCGCCAATCTGAGACACCTGTAGCGACAGAGAGATATTTCTGTAAAACTTAATGGTCGCGTATATCAGACAACGGTGAGGGCCGTATTACTTTACGGCAGCGAAACCTGGCCGCTCAGAATAGAGGACGTGAACCACCTCCAGGTATTCGCCCACCGATATGTGTTCAGTCGCTCGTATCAGGTGGCATCAGCGAGTAAGCAACGAGGAGGTTAGGAAAGGGTGGTTGGCATTGTTTATCAAACGAGTTCTTTTTTTTCAGTCACTACATTTGCACAGACTTGGACGGTTAGGTCATGTACTAAGGATGCCAGCTAGTCGTTTACCACATCGAGCACTGTTTGCCGACGCTGCGGCCGACTGACTTAAGGTGCGAGGTGGACAGACGATGACATGGTGTAGACAAATGAAATCGTTCACAAAGGGGTTGGTCACTGTAGATCGGGTTTGTCTCTCAGGCTGGGGCCCTTGCGATTCGCAGAGTCGGTGGCTTGAGACGTTAGGTGAAGTGGCGTCTAATCGAGTTCAGTGGTGTGAATGTTATTGTTTGTTCGAGGTGTCTGTGAAGTGACGCGGGGCAGTGAAAGTCGTAAGGAAGCTGTCTTGCGGATGACGTCTTTCACTTACAGCTCGGTTGTTTGTTTGCAAGATGTAGGCGCCTTGTTGTTGTATGTTTGAATGTAGACGTAGTTATTTCTATTAGTTAGGTCCATTCCCCTCCTTCTTTTTTACTCTCTTCTCATATAGGTTTTTTCTTCTTCGTGGTTGTGTGGCAGTTAAGCATCAGTCTGAACCACTGATGTATTGCTGTCTCTGATGAGGATGATGTTGCTGCTGAGAGTAGCCCACAGATTGGCGGGTTAATAAACCAGCACTTATGTATGTAGAAGAAAAAAATATGCGAACAGAAGAAATTAATGAGGAAAAAATATCACTACCCTTACTGGTCATCGACTGCAACACACTGCCATATCGGGGAGCGTTTCCAACCGGCGTTGTGGTAGGCTGCATCTTCTTGCTTTTGTCAGCAGCGTAGTGAGGGTTTTCGTAGACCGTACCCACCTCATCGCCTGTCCAACTTTCATCAGAAACATTGAAGAATATCCTGTGCAATAGTTGCTTGCGAGGTTACCCAATCGTATTGAGGAGGGAAGTTACAAATAATCTGTCAAGCCTAGCGGATGCGCTGGACAAGTAATCAGGTTTTCAATCAAATTAACGTCACTTATTAGGATTCGGTGAGCTATGTTCGAATTACTTGTGTTTTAACTGCCTCAAATTGAATAATACTCACCTGTGATTGCAGCTTCTCATTGCAGATGTACTTTCCGACTGGTTCATTTCGGACAGAAAAGTTGTGCTGTAATTTCCCCCATATTTTAGCTGTGAGCCGTGCGCGCGGGTACCGTCGTTCAGGCTGCTGTTCGTACTAAATTTAATCTGTAATGTATCTTCTTTTCTCATACTTATTTTCAAATTCCATCAGTCACTCCGTTTTTATGAACATCTACCTCGCATAACTGCAACCGCAGAAGAACAGCGTGCATATATGATACAACCTGAGCAGGACAGTGACTTCATGGTCTCACACTTCGTTTCATTAGGCTTATGTTTGTTGCACTGACAGCCCGTTGCAATTTTAACGCGAACACATTTCATATCCGGCTGTGTTATCAGTTTCAGGGCAACCTAATATCGGTTTCCTATTACCGCTTTTCTTCATTCTACATAGGGCTATTTTACCGTTGCGGGGAGCAACTCAGTTCATATGGACACCGGTGTTGGATGGCACTGCCGGTTTTCTTCCACGGATGCCTTTAGATGAGCGCAAACAAGGTCGTTTTGCCAAGTTACCCATTTTAGCTGGTGTTGTTCATGATGAAGGTTCTGGAACGTTGATGCAGAGAATGCACAGTAAGAATACTCAAATTTTACAGCACCATTCTAATACGTTTGGGAACACCGTTTTCACCTTATTTATTATCTGTACCTTCGGGGTGCTCAAAGTGAATTTATCGTTCCGGATGCATCGCATGCTTTTAGTGTACTGAAATGCTTCTAACCAACAGGCAAGCCGAGAACCTCAAGTTAAATCGAAAATTCAACGTAGTCATCATGATTGTGGAATGGTGTAATACTGTAATACTTTCGAAAAGAAGTCAATGATTTCTGTGATTTCAACTTGGAGAGAAGTCCTAGTCGAGGGGTCATCGATTGAAGTTAACAGACAGTAACTGTGTCTCCTCTGGAGGCGATCGGGCAACCTGATCATTACTCACAAGCGAAAGTGGATGAGCGTTCACATATGATAACTCGGTCGTGCCTAACGTGAGTTCAATGGCGCAGCGGTAAACACGCTTGCCTCATGAACAGAATGTCCGTGGTTCAAGTCACGGCAGTGGCGAGGATATGCACTACTGACGAGCTCTAATGAGAGCGAAACTCTAGTCTAATGCTTTGGCTGTTCGAAAGGGGCCGACTGGAAAGTTTACGGGAATGCGAGAACTGTGATCAATTGTGGGTGATATTCAGTCTATATGAAAATCAAAATCCCCTATTACTCATCAGTAATGGAATATATATCAACTACCTATTTCACGCCGTATACAAACCGTTCACCCTTTCTGTTCATCCGTCACACGCATACCTTGTTTCATATGTTTTGTGTCAGCCGCATTACTCTGCGTAAGTGATCCAGTTTGTCAGGGTCTATTTTTCGTAACAGCTTTGCTCAAGAACTACACGTCATACTGATATGTCCAGTTCTATACCGCAAGATGTTTGCTGTTTTTCCAAAACTTTTTCGCATATGAACTGAGTACTGTGAACCATTAAGCTGTTTCGGGTTTTTTGGACAAGAGTAATGGCGTTCGTGCATTACACCAAGTCTCTTTTATTCCACAACTATTACCCCTATATCTTCAACTCTCGCGAGCTTGTTTATTCGTTATCCATTGTATTGACTGGTGCATAACCTTCTACGTTAACTAAATTACCATTTTTCGTCTTCATTTGTTTATTTTCCTTGTTATTGCATGGAGTACTTCTATTTTATTCCTAGGCCTTTCCAGCCATTGTTGTACTTAATTGTTTTGATCCGCGTATCGCCACAGCCAATAAATTCGATCAGCATCGTTTGATCACGTTCTTGCTAGAACTGTTACATCAGCAGATATTAATCATTCAAAGGACCGATCAGTTTGTGTGGGCACGTTACAATGGTTTGCTTATGTATCTGTCCGTCTTGTTTACTAAATTGTCTAGTGCACCTACAGATATTGCCTTAACAAACAGATTGTCACGATTGCCACTATTCAGAAAGAGCTTTTAGGTCTTCCAGAGCATGATAAGACGTTGATAATGGTCATCAATGAGCAAAGAAAACATGTTCACTTCTGTGAAGGTCTGTTCAAGACCATGTGTACACCCATCTCGATAGGTTAAAGTCTTTCCTATATTGGAGGAAATTGAACAGTGTTATACGGCCATCAAAAAGTCTTACTGTCTGTAGGAAATCCTGTTACCTGTTCTGTATTCGAGATCACTGGTAATAGTGTCATTTATACGTTACTGCATAGTCATCTGGCACATCTGGTTATCTCGTTAACGACCTCTACAAAGTCTTCAGGTGTTATATTGATACTGATACTGACCATCATTTTTGTGCTCGCGAGTTCGAACCATGGTGACTTCTGATGGCCGTACTCACCTTCGGCCAGCTTGACATCGAACAGCTAACGAAGGGACAACCATCTTGTGGTGCAGCATTTGAGTATTTAACTCAGCCTGGGCTTAGTTATCCTTCTTCGATCATCAATCTAGGAGAACATCCCACGACATTGAGCCTGTTGTTCTGGCTACCGGGGGGGGGGGGCATTACGAAAAGTCCCTATCTCAAAACCTATTAGCTAGTCTTTCTAGGTTTTGCATACGCATCGTACAGTTCAATCCACTGCTTTGAACTCAAATAAAGCCCTGGATTCCACACATTTGGATTCTTTTAGAGTTGATTCGTTGCACTTATTTGTGAATAATCGTACAGTTTACTTTAGTCACACACCGACATCAAGCTCAAAGAGTTCTAACCGTTTCTCCTATCTAAAGTTTTGACTGTCAATTCACCCGTAATCTTACCCACTTCTACCACTAAGCTCTCATTGTTTGATGCAATTTAGCCCGATGTTGCTTGCGTCGATGACCTTTCTGATCTTTGGGCCATGAGGCTCGCCACTGAAGTTGACGAAGAGTTATGCAGATACACACTTTTCGTGTACTAATTAGTGCAACGGTTCGGTGCACTTAATCACTATTTCCACCTGCACACCGTATCTCAACATTTCCGTTTTGTGCTGCACGCTTTTTGTCCCGTTCTACTTACACAGAACGTATACCCTTATAGCTGTCTTATCTTCTGTCTGCTATTGCTCTACAGGGTGGGAGGGAAGGACGATTCCTGTTGAAGAGTTTACGGACATGGTTGCCAGAAGAACGATAGGAAATCTTTTGAACAGTGAAAACGTGTACCGTTTCAATGCCACTGCTCAAGAACTCTACACTCGATACACGTGGTGGCCGAACTTGTCTAATAACACCGCCCGCTGGGAACGTATAGTGGCAGTAAGTAACAGTTCATTCCGATTATCTATCCGCTCTGCTTTGCAAGCACTGGATGTCTTAGAGAATTGTAAAGTTTTTTTTTAAATTGCCTGTTTAATCCACTTCTCGAGCTTTCGCAATTGTCGGGGAGCAGTGTTTGATTTGGCAGTCGTCGGATATCACGAAGTAAGCGATTGCGCCAAAGCCTGTCTCAGAAACGTCGCTAAATGTATGCAGCCGGAAGTCACTACAGCGTTCCACTCCGTTGGGTTTAATGCACCTTTGCAAACAAAACTGGTTGAGGCATGGTAGTGTCGCTATCCATTTTGTTCACAAAGGTAGTTCTTCACCTTCATTAAAATCGTCCCACGTCACGTGCAGCTTGCATAGTCGCTGAAGTATCCATCGGACAATCAGTGTAACAGGCATAATGTATCTGAGTGGGTCGTAGATCGAAGAACGGCTGGTCCATCGGCCATATATCGAACTTGTAAACATCATTTTTGAGGTTCTACTTCAACCCCAATGCCCGCTACACATTGGGTTCGTGGAGACTAAGAGGTTGTGCTGGTACCATACGTTTCGATTCTGGTAGCGTTGATAATAGTTTATCGTCGTTAATTGTCTACCTCTCACCAGTATGGTCTATAGCTTATTCGCGGAATCCCTGGCGTTATCAACGGTCGTCATACTGAATAGACAGTCGTCCATGTAAAGGCTCTTCTTTACGATCCGCAAAGTATCTGTCAATGTTCGACGTTGTCTTCTTAAGGCAAACGTAGCCCAACTGGGAGACGAAGTAGCGCCGAATAGGTGAACTCACATGAGGTATTCTGTCGGAGAGCTCTGCATCTCAGCACTCGATCACCAAAGAAGTCTTAGTGTGTCGTGGTTTTCGTTTAGTACACGAAATTGATGAAATATTGCTTTGATGTTTACCATAACCGCGATCTCCTCTTATCGAAATCGCAACAACACACCAAATAAGGAATTTGTTAGACCGTGCCCTGACAGCAATAGATCATTAGGAATTTTGTCTGCATTCTTTGCTGTGCACTCGAAGACAATTTGCAACTCCCGTGGCTTAACTGGATGGAATACAGGATGGCTAGGTCGATACCATGGACAGCTAGCTGTCTCGTCCTCAGGAGCTAACTGGACATGGCCCCGACGGATGTACTCGCCCATTACATGAGAATAGTGCTGTGCCAAATCACCACATTTCATGAGGTGCTGTCGTAACATATGCAGGCGTTTCAGAGTGATGGACGTGTTGTCAATTGGCAGGAGGGATCCAAGGCGTCAAAGGAAATCTACCTCGTAATTACTGTCAGTTAAATGTATTGAAGTCTCCATCATCCCAGCAGCCTGACGATCATCGGCAGACATTTTCTTTTCCTTCACGGGGCCCGATTCGATAAAGTCTCATTGGTACATCCCCTTCAAGTTATCATGCAACGTCTCAATACCTACGAAGTTAACTGCCGTCCGTGCGCTAATTGATCTATCACCTGAGCCCAACGGCATCTACTTTAAGACTGTCTTAATCGTGTATGGTTTGTACCTCTTCCCTTTCTCTCCAATCGGCGACCCGGTGAGCCTCTGGGACGTCACATCTGATCAAAACTTCGATGTTGGAGTTGGGGTATGGGCTGAACGAACTATCTCGTAGATGCGGCCGTGACAATAACTGCTGAGTATTCGGACGAAACGTACGTAATTTAGGCAAGGTATTCACTAACCATGCTAGCTCAGTGTGAATGACTGTCTGAGAATCAGTGAAAGCAACGTCGAACTGGACGGCTACTGATTCAAGCTTTGTCCATCTGTTCAGCGTGCATGATATGAGTTATCTCTATCTACTTCACACTTCAACCCTGGCGACTGTTGACTCATTGATGAGAGTGCGATCCGATCGGTCGTCATGAAAGGCACAAGTTTGAACGGTATTCCCTCCGTAACATAAAATAACGAATGATGGCCAAAGCGACATGTGATCTATCTGTAGATGTCTGAAGTATATCATACACATGAATCCCAACTGCGTCGTCGTTGGTTACGATAGATGGTTCCTCAATGACAGTAGTAGGTGGGTCCGAGTGTAACAGACGGTGGTGTTTCCGTACTCACCTTTGGGCGCTACAACCCCCATTTGATCTGCATTCCCTAGACACGTGGTTAGTTTTCAAGTATCGGGGACAATTTTCTAATTCACACGATCTTAAACTGCTGCTGTATCGATTTGCTGAGAAATAATGGGCACTTATCAAGAAAATAAGCATCCTCGCAAATAAAACAACGAAAGCGAGAACTACACACGTTACCCGTGATCGGACCGTAACTTTGTACAAGATGGATGTTCCTTCTAATACCAACTTGGTTCGATCGTGCCTTCATCTATCTGGGGCCGTCATGTAGTTCAGACTTTAGGGTTATTGTCAGCTCATCATATCTCATACAAGCGGCGCCACCACCTTCCTCCACGAATCGTGCTAGATCAGCAAACGGCGGTTCACGATTGTGACGAGTTATTGTTTAGGCCTCGTCTGCCCATCAAAATTGTGCTTCAGGAGGTGACCTCTGAACAATCGTACCAATCATTCTGCTAGAATTAAGGTTCGAACCGTAATTCGGTTGTTGGGGCGTTACTTCACACACTGTCATCTACTGAATCAATTGTACTAATGTCGCATAGCCGTTGTCACTTAGACGTGAGCCGTCCAGGAGTTAATTGCTATGTGGCTTCGCCATGATGTGGTTCTGTACAAACCGTTTACGAAGAATTTCCTTGGCGACTAAATAGCCCCGATCCTCTTCAGGAATGGTACAATGTTGAATCGAAGATTTTGCCGGTCCATCACAATATTGTATTAGTTAATCAAGTCTGACACTGGTTATTGCTCGTTCTATTCTCGACGCCTGATGTAAATGCTTTAGTAAAGGACCAGCATGACTTGGGATTACCAGCAATTGGCTGTATTCCTCGCCATGGTAGGTCTACTTAAACTTCACTCACGCGACTGAAAACGGACGTTTCGAAAGATGGCTTATTTACATCGCTCAGAGATTTACGTTCGTATTCGGCTGTGTTGAGCGTTGATCACTGTTGTATCATTCTTTCAAGTTCTGTCCGTTTTCCCAAATCCTGTATGCGAAGTTTCGCTAGTCCTGCCTCCAACTCTTTGTCTCTGTGCACCTGTCTCGCAACGGAATTTACAGATGCAGTGCTGGTTCTTGAATACTGAGAGAGTTTCGGTGGACAGAGGTCTTCTGTTTGCTGAGACAATTTCGAACATATTTGTAGAACCTGCTCTGCATTTATTTCGGAGGTACTACTAGAACCCAACACCCCGAGGTCAAGTCAAACTGATGACGACCGCATAACGGCTCGGTAATGTTTCTGTAATAGAAGATACATAGGTATCAGTAAATGCGTACGGGTAGATGTATGTGATCAGTGTGAAATGTCATATGGATTCGAAATGGTTCGTCCCAGAAGAGTTTTCGGTCGTCAATGTTCGGACATAAATGAAGGCCGCCAAGGCAACTTTTATCTGGGCATAATTATGTTATCAGTCACGCTACTGACAGAAAGGGAGTAGGCGGCGGGTAAAGGGGAAATTTGAACGAGTGTTACAAACTCATGCGTATCTGGGGGGTTGCTTCAGTCCAGTTGGCCTGTTCGTTCAAATGCTCAGCTCGTCTGTCAAGTCGCCGCAACAAGCTGTAAATCTTTTTCACGTATACTTACATTAATACCTTAACGGCAACTAGTGCAACCGGGTTTGAGGAATAGCAGTACCCTCATCAGGATGATTTTTAATAATCTCCGACTTGCTCGGTTAAGTAAGCCTCACGGTCCTTACGCGCACTTTTTTAGGTTTGCGTTACAGCTCACGGCCATCTTTAGCTTATTCGGAATCAGGAGGAATCGGCCAATGCTTGCTCCTTTGGAATAGAGCTCTTCAAAAGAGGCTCGCCTAGCAGTTGAGGCTTCTGTCTCGTGCTCGTTTGTCTCACTCAGTTACTGTGACCTGCATAGTTTGGCTGTCAACGCACTCTGATAGACGTTTCGTTAATCCTCGTTGCTTACTTTCACCGGGACGTTTTTTTTACATTTGCGAGTGGGTGACCTCGTGGCAGATGACAAGAGAAAACATACATCAACGACAACATGATGTGAATCAAGATTACTTCAGAATAAGTGACTATCCTTAGCAGAGTTGTACCAGCGGTAGTCGGTTTCGTCATGGTCAATTCGTGTCCGTGGTTGGTATCTGTATTCCTTACACATGTGTCTTTTTAGGTTGAAATGCGCAGCTCGATAAGTAGAGTTCGTGAGGTGCGCGTGATTGTAACGACCGATTGTCGTTATCAGTGCGTCACTTCCGCATACCAAACATTCTGTGATGGATGACCAAATTGGAGACGCTATTATTCCAACACTCAATGGAATATCCCAACGCGGTGGTGAGATATAGTCAAGGCCCACCACGAATGGATCTCGAACAACAGGCGACCTGACGAGTCGTCAGTCGACGAAATGGGATCAACGGGCGTAAACTACACGCAAAAATCAGGCAAAAGTGCGCACGACGTGTAAGTGGAAATCGTAGCTGCGCTGTGGATTGGAATTCTGACTCATAACTACGAACGCGCGTGTGGCCTGGAGATGTGTGGGTTGGACAATAAAGATCTTGCTTTGTTGAACGACTTCTCGCTGCAACTGCACTTTGGCGCTATTCCGGACTCAGATGACTAAGTTGTGCGTTCATATTACCAGCAAGATCAAAGAGGACTTTGTGGAAGTCAATCTTGACAGCACCTGAACTATCGTTATTCAAGACGTGCGCAGATATAATTAAACAACAATATTTTAGTCTGTATGGACCAACTTTGACCGAAATGCTAGGTCTAACGGCAAATGGCTGACCATTCATTGATACCCAGTCGGGCAGACTCTGCCTTGCCTTAGAGGTTCGCAGTCCCCACTCCAATATGACCGCGATGTGCGACCTCAGTTTTTGTGGACCTTGTGTAAGAATCGCTGATCCATAGCATTCTTTATGGGCGAATTCTTCTGAGGAACAGCGCTAGGGTCGGGTTTCGAGGACACAGCACTCATCCAGTTCTAGATATGAGAGGGTGTTCGTCGGAGCAGCTGACTAATCTATTTGTTAGACCCTACATGCATCGAAAATTTCAATGTTTATCAGTTTTCCTGGCTTGAGGTGACGAATGTTCGAAGCGGAGGAGGCAGAAAGTGAAAGAATGGACTCGTCTTTCAGGGCAGCGATAATTGGGGATATTTCATGATCGTTCGTGCCGCGAAAGGGGTTGACTTAAGGGACCCCGCCTCGAGTTTCTGACTCAAACGACTGACGCGCGTGACAACGAGAGATGAAGATTTACTGGGGACTCCTACTCGATACATCTGATCTCAAAGTCTGACCTTCGCCACTAGAGGGGATATGTTTTTTTGGGAGGATCATACTTGCCAGCAGTCTGACTCATTTGACAATCAAAGATTTGTCTAGCCAGAGGTTGTAGTGGATAAGGTAAGGTCTGTTTCTAATTAGTGTGGCACGCAGCGACCGTATTCGACTCTACACCAGGACTTTCAATAATACTAAACGTTTTTGACCATTTTGAGTAATACGTCGGTGGTCACGGTGAACCGTTGAGCGGTCGAACTGCTCTTTTGTGCGAGGTTACTTTTTCTAGCTGCATTCTTGCCTACCTGGAAGACAGCAGTGCCGCAGCCACGTAAATAGTTCCACTGTATGTTCGTTGGATCTTGCCTAACTACTTAAACATTCCTTCACGGTCAGTGGTGCAGCATACACTTCTATCTATGTAATCGCTTTACGTTTGATTGTTTTCGTTTAGCCTGTCTGACATGATAGTATCTGATAGGACCGAAGTCCTACTCAGCATAGCTTTCCAGATTGGTGCACATGCATGTCCATCATTTCATTCTACCGTCTAATCACACGCCACTGGTTTCTTCTGTGCAAAGAAGAGTTTTCCAGTTTGTACGACCAATCGTCTTCCACGATTAGTGACGCCACTGTTAAATGATGAGTTCGTCATCAGGTGTTTTTTAACGGTCAGCTTTGAACAAACAGACGTGTTGATAATCTGAGCCGTATTATCCATCGAAACCACAGTTTGAAATAAGAGCATTAAACAACTCATTGATTTTTTCTCCTTACGGTTTCATTCAAATTCAGTAAGCTGAAGTGTTTTTCTGATCAGTCCCTGTGCATCAGGTAGAAGTTGACAACGCACACCCTTTGCAAGCTCCATGGATTCCCAAATGTAATGAGAGAATTGTAGCACTTCATCTACAGTCGTCGATGTTATAAATGCGGTCAGCCTCGGTTTAACTTGTTGATATGTTTTATTTCTCTTCTGTGAAGGAATGATGATGATGGCACATTTTATAATAATGACCTGGCAATGGAGTTCCCACTGGGGGTCACTTTCTGTAAGATTACTGTCAATAAAATTAGCGTTAAACGCCGTCATCAGGGCAGAGAGAAAACGTATATTGCGATATGTTAACATTTCGTTCACTCTTGTCACTTGCAGTTATATACATCATACACATAGGGACAAACAGGGACTAGACATACCTACAAACATACGAAGTATTGTGTAATCACGACCATGGCAACCCGATAGGTTGCCTAAACCGTACGGAACCAACCCTGTTTAGGTGGGCATTGTGCAGGGCGATTCATTTAGTTCTTCTGTCTTATGCCTGTTCACCAACCCAGTATGCCTGTTTTGTATTGAAAATAATTGCGGCTATAGATTTGGACTCGGTAGGCTAGTAGACGATCGCATAACTGACTGTTGTTAAGTGAACAGTTTAAAAGTATATGCCGATTGCCCATCTCATTTGCAGGACCTTTTTTGTATCAGCAAAACCGTAAAGAGTAATCAACCGTTCACAAAGAAATTCTCACTGTCTAAACGCTCGGATCCCCAATCCTCGAACTTCCCCACCCACGACATCAAAAACGAAAGAAAAAAAAGAAGAACGAACTTTTTCACTCTGTCTGTGGTTTTCATGCAGTGGTGCTATGTTTATAGGTAGCGAGTGACCCTGGAGAATAAATGAAAGGTCCAGCACCTTCTGAGAACATCCCATGAAATTGGATTGGTTGGCTGACATCCCACCAACATGTGTGGGCAAATTTTGAAGTCCTTGAGCATTGTATCCCAAATGTGACTTCAGATTTGAAATCCGCGGTTGGGATTTGCCCACCCTAACGACCTTCTAGAATCACTCTCACATATACTCAGAGAATTGAGGCTTCAGACCACTGTGACACCGAAGGCATCAATGCGAGTGCACAAGAGACTGTCGTACGCCTATAATGTGTGTGACCAGTATTCTTAGGCAGGACACGCTTGTGCCTTGTCGAAAGTGCTGATGTTCTTTGGAAACCGTGAGACATTCGTTTGACTTTTGCTCAAGGTTATGCTTTACGCAGTATGTGCATCAACAACGCACACCCATAGTTACAGATACATCTGGGCCTTCAGGATGATGAGGAGCTGAGCAAAATGTATACCAGTGAGTGAAATTTAATGTTGGACACAACTATTGAAACCTCGACAGCAGCCAACTGTTTGCAAACCTGACCTGATTAGGAGGGACGAGCTGTGTAATCAGGTGATTGAAGGTAAGGTTGTTCTTACAAGTGCAATTGAGTCCATCGCGCAAGACAAGGCAGTTAAGTACCAAGTGCTGACAAGTGCCCTATCTAATGTGTGCCTCATGCGGTCAATCATCTTGCCATCTAGTTGACACTGGGAGCGTACACACAAACGCTGCCAGAAAATATCAGGGAGTTGTCAAGCGTAGATGACAAGATAGTGACAAAACTAGCTGATCGCATGCAACGACAGGTTTCCCAGTCCTCGATCGGATTCCAACAGGATCCTTGGCAGTTCGACGATGAAATATTGTGAAAATAAGTGGAATCAAGTACAGTAGGTGGCAACTTTTTTATAGCATCGGCCTACGTACTATATCTCTTTTCCAGTGTGTGTTATGAAAACGGAGCATATGAGACTTAGTGTATGATTGACGTAAATGCATGTGGCTTTTTGTTGACGTCGTCCATGTGGCTCCAAAATAGTTGGTTTTTTACAGTTCCTCTACGTAGTGCCTATCCAGTCTGCTAAGGCCTAAGATACCAAGTGCCTGTTTGCTAATTTCCGTCTGGGTGTTTCTGTATGAATTCATGTGTGACATACTGGCTGTAGTATGTAGATGATGGCCGAGCCTTAGATTCACTCAGTCCTTTTTCATAAATATTTATGTGTCTTCTCCTCTGACTCTGTGCTACTGAAATCGTTATTGACTATTCGAATTCGTTACTTGTCTTCCTACCTATTCAAACACCGCCTGTTGAATCCCTTGTTTCTTCTCACTAAGCACCCATTGAACTTGCCGGTTCGTATTGAACCAATCAGCGCAGTGAACACCTCTTAAAGCTGACCATTTCCGTCTGCGAATTCCCCTTGTTCTCAGCGATTTTATCTCCGTGTTCTTTTTGTACCATTCACAGCAATGTTCGCCGTCTTCAGTGTGATCACCCACTGTTTTTCCGTTTCCAAAATAACCGAACACGATCTCGTGTATCTGTGTATTCAATCATTGACTTATCCGGTCCCCACAAGAATGTAAACCTTTGTCAAATGTAACGTGCATTCTTGATCAATTTAGTGTGTTCTGTCCTTTACAACGATCATCGCGAGGAGCTCTTGCGTCATGTAACAGGGATTCTGCACGTTTTCTTGTCTGTTTTTCTTCTGCAGATTATTTCCGATTATGAAATCAACGCACCGTTGGAAGCCGTTGTTCGATTCCATGCCGCCTATTCGGAGCAAGCATACTTCTACGAATTTGCCTACGTCAGTCCGAACGACACTCATCGTTCGCAACCGCTATACGGTTAGCACTATAGAAACTTCTATAAATTAAACATCACTTACGATTAATCGCACCGACCGCATTCCATTGGCCCTTCCTTCCGCCGCTTTCGAAAATGAGCGCTATAGTCGCGTTTCGTCCTAAGTAAGGTTTGTCTTATAGTAGGCGCGACCGGATATCACGTGCAAACACTCCACGATATTCACTTCTGAGACGGTTAATGCACACTCTTGATTGCATTACGTTGTTAAACTCTTCCTGGATCGCATTGAAATCAAAGAATCTTCTGTTCAAACCCATATCTATAACTCCCTCGAGTTTCTCATCAGATAGGAGTTTTCGTCGTAAACATGTATCACATTTTTTTCTCTTCAAGATATGCCGGAACTGCCGTTCGTGAACTTAAAAATGTACAGGTTTTTCATTTGCTCATTTTCTCATTAATGGCGAATGCGTTAGTAATGAAATCAGAGTTAGGTTGATCCTAATCCTCTTTGGATCATCTTTTGTGTCAAAACGATTCCTCGTTTAATCGTCAGGGTCACCTTCATAAGGCTACAGCTTTACTCTGTAGTTGCGAAATGTTTTCCCGAAGATCGATGCTTTCAATCTTATTGAGATCTTTGCTGACTGACGTTCCTGTTCCATCCGGGTTACAAACAACGAAGAGGTTAAGAGGCGCACATTTGATCATGACAGTCGTATGGGGCCACCCAGCCAAATTCTATTAATACCCATATTCATGTGCTCATTTCATTGATTACGAAGACAGCCCACCGATTTTTACGTGTTCTCTTTTTCTTGGCTCTTCGCTCACGAATATATCATATGAGATAGTCTATCGAGTACTTAACAATGGAAACTTAAAGCGTCCACTGGTAGGTTGAGAACTTTATTTTATTTTCATCTTCTATTTGTGATGTTCGGTTTTTGCGCCTATCGCCAAACGGCTGCATCACGTTGTGCCTAGTCGTTGGCTTATACCTCATATCGCTGACGCTACAGTGATGTGCTTGAAATTGATCTTGTCCTTTGTCCAATAACACTATCACCCTCTCCACAGGCAATCTTTCAAACTTTTCGACTTGCTTCCAGTTAAGATCCTCAACTGTCTGTCCTCCAGCTGTGGGGTAGTGGCCGCTAATCCGACTCCGTGCGGTGTATTCTACCATCTTCTTCCTCAGTTATCTGTGAACTCAGAATAGTCATTGAATTGAAACAGGAATAACTCCAGACTACTCCGCTGTACCCTCATATGATATTCAGTCGTTTGTTGGTTAACATGTTTGCAAAGGATTTTCCTTACCTCGATTCTCACGGTTCACACACAGTTTCCTTAAAATTTCATCCATCAAATCTTCCCTTCTCTCCATCTTTATTATGGATTTGTTATTTTGCATAATTAAACAGTTGAAGAGTTAGTAAACGTGAATGTGAACCACCTCGACCACCACATAAGTCTGCCAAAAGTATAATCAGTTGAGTTACCCGACTTTCTTCAGGGATTTTAATGTCGAGCTGCCGTTGCGAAAGTTAATTTTCATTGACTTGTTTAATAAGATATCTTTCGTTTAATGGGACTGGCAACGCTCAATCACCTTATTTGATATTGAATTTCTGTGTTCACATGATGTTCTCTCACTTGTTCAACACACACTTATCTCGGATGATGTTTGTTGTCCTAGCGCACTTCACCAACCATTTACGTCAACATTAGGAGCTATGCTAGCGTGGTGCTCCCGATACTAGACGGCGGCAAAACCACTTATTTTCAGGACTGCAGATACATGTTTTTACCCTGCCAGCTGTAGGTATTCACATCGGCTTCTCAGTCTACTAGTAATTCTAACAATCAACGACAGCTCTTGTCACGTTTTTTAAGCTAGTTGTACTCAGGATTATAATGAGTTAACCATTCTCAAACGCAAAATAACTTCAAAAGGAAGGAATTCTTCTGATTTTCAGAGTCCGTCGTTAACTTTTCAACCGATCATTGTGAGTATCAAACAGTCAGTTTCAGTGTAGCGATCTTGTGCGTATCATTAAATTGCCACTTCATTGTGACAGCTTAGGGACCTGTTCTTGTCACTTATCCGATGACTTTCACTTTTCCCATAGGCCTTTTCGGGTGCCCTAGCCAAAATTATCAACCTGAGGTGCCATAAATCAGTAATTGCATTTTGACTCACTGTTTCAATAACTGATTTTCAAGTCCCTGTACTAACTTGTATCAAAGCTTTCACTCATTTCTGTGGACCGTCTTTCGCACCGATTTTTTCTAGTTTGCACATTCACACAATAACAGTTCGTTTGCTAGGTGTATACCATTGAACTTCGTGAGGTAACTCATCACCTTCTGCTCTTCAGTTGGTATTCCTAAGTGGATCAGCCTACAGTTTGGTTAACCCACTTTCGTGCAATATATAAATAGGACACTTGATGGAATTGCATTTTCGGCGTTCTTTATTCAGACTTGGTGTTTATGTTATCTTCCCACACACTTGTTGTGCTCTAGAGTGTAGTTCGGTTTACATGTTGACAGTTTCAGTGTCGTTGTGGTGGTTTTGTTTTCCAGGTGTATATCATGGTGCAGAACAACCGTTCCTCCTCGGCTTCCCATTCATGAACAGAACATTTTGGACTCAGTTGTTCGATGGGCAACCGACACCAGCGCATTCCTATCAAAATTTTGTCTATCCACACGACCATAATATCAGCGCATTTTTGATGGAGTTGTGGACTAATTTTGTCAAATACGGGCAAGTTATTTTTACAAGTACTACTTTCAAAAACGTTTGTCCAGTGTTATTCCACTATTGAACCGGTCCTTGTGCCACTTCATTTTTTTGTCAACGGAAGCTGTCAGGATCTGTGGTTGCAAGTTCGTCATCGACTTCGAAGGTTACCTCGTTCATACCTGGTCTCCTACTGTCCGTTTCTCTGATGAAACGAAAAAACTTTCGAGGGTTCCCGGCAGCAGCAGCTTGTTTTATCCTGATTACCCATTGTGTTCACCAGGCCTCGTGATCCGCTTGTAATTGCTTCCGAAGTTCAATACGAGTAGCCTTGTGAACTGAATGGTTGGTACTTGTCGTTGGATGGAATATTCTGGCGAGCATAAAGAAATTCTAGTGATCACATAGAGACTCGGCGGTTGGCAGTTGAACGAGCGATAGCACCATACGTGGCAGTACCGCACTTATGCACCGCATGCCGTATGTATGCCAAATGTGTTTCGTTGCCTGGCGGATGGAGGCCTAGACTAGAGACAAGCGCATACCGGTAAGCGTAAAGCGCCATTAATTTAGATACGTCAATTCGTGATTGACGACGAAGTGATATCCCATCAAAACGCAATGCGAGCTTAGCACATATCGGTGCATGATCGGAATTCACGCACGTGCTCCGCATTGATTTGCAATCGTGGAGACACCAACGCCACCGATAGCTGACGGTCATGTGGCCAATCTGTGTCAACGATTGATTCGGCGTTGGAGGTCGCTAGGTGTTGGAATGATTCTTAGAATGTCGAAAACTAGTACTTGTCAGAAATATACAATTATCAACACAGAGCTGCTACAAACGTTCATCGTTGGCTGTTCGATTAATACTGTAAAAGTGTGGGCCACCTAAGTCGCGCTCATCAGCACTTAGCCTGTCTACTTGAGCGTTCAAGACTACAGCCAGTTCAACAGTGTTCGTATCCCACGCGGTGTTTAGAACGTTAGTGCACTGGTGATAAAAATCAGCCCTGAATTTTTTTGGACTACAGTCTGTGGGGGCATATATCGCAACAACGAAAAGACAGCGTTCTTGATGGACGCCTCCCGATGCTCTAATCAAACCTTTGAGCCTGACAGCACAAAGCCGGCTGTTGATTGGAATCTAGTCAAGCAGTGCCTTCTCTGTGTATGCGCTTAGGGCAATTCCAACACTCGGTTGGTCAGTGGCTTGAGCCGCAGTGTCTTCAGACAAACGCACGTTGTACCCGCATGGTGAAGCTGCTGATGAAGATTGGAGGTGTAACACCGAGCTGAAATCCTGACGTTGTGTCTCAGCAAGACAAGAGATATCGATGGCGAGGGTCTCCAGAATACGTACAAGAACTGTCTACTGACCTATTTACATGTGTTCGAACATTGAAGATGGCAAATCGGAATTGTGTTCCAGGAAGGAGGGCGAGTGATAGTTTGAATCCGTCAGGTAAAGGAACTTTGGTGTCTGACACACTATAATTCTGGTTATGACTTCCGTCACGAGCGGTGAATGAGATACGTCTCTGGTGTGTATGCAACGACGGGATTTGGGGGTCACCAAGTAGAGTTATTCGACAAAAGACGGGGAAACGAGTCAAAATGGGTTGGTGCGGTAAAATTTAGCATGGGAGCAAAACCGACTGTCGATTCCTCGGCTAAAAGGTTGTGATACGAAGATAAGACAAAACTGATAACTAATTTTCGTTTAAGTTAATAGCTTTTGGGGTAGAATACTTCTCGGTTGCTCAAACCGAAGAAAGGGATTGGCTTCAGGGACCCCACCCAGAACCCTTGGTTCAAAACAAATCGAACCCACAAGGCGGCATGGTGAAGCACGGAGTTCGCAATCTGTTTGGAGTCGGCGACCAATAGCGATTCGGTTCATACGCCCTTCGGATAGAGTTCATTCATGCAGGATGCTCAATGCACTCTGCAGGAGGTGGTGACAGAAGCAGCAAAACATTTCAAGGATTCATCAACGAAGGCGGATCTGATGTGCCAGATCTGTCCAGTCAGGTAATCCAAGACCGACAGGGTTGTTGAGACGTCCGTCTTCTGTTGCCCAGTACGGGTGACCGAATTGGTGCGTATGTCCTGCGAATGGGGTCTAGCCATTTAAGCTACCCGGCTTATTTTTCGTATCCCTGGGAATTTGTCCATGGTTGGAGTAGACCGAAGCTGTTCTTACACCCTACAGACAGCACGACAGGCAGAGACACTATTACCAACCGTTAATTCGCTAAGCTCTAGTACTACTTCTGCACACTGTCTGAAACCACTTATTCATCGGGAGAACTCCGCTTATTTTGGAGTTGGCCCTTACAGAGGAGGCCTTTCCATAATCCGTGGTCTGGGGAGGCGCCAAGTGGCGTTGAGTTAGTCCCCCGTTTACCCGGTTATCGTTTTCATTAAGTTACCCAGTTGACGACTGCGTCATCCACCTCACGATGGACACGACTGCGTTCATAAACACAGACCGTTTCCGTGCTGGCTTGAGAAAGTAATGCTATGTTTTCTGACGTTTTAAGTGAGTTGGTCTCAACCGGTATATAATAATTTCTTTCTAAACGTATCACTCATCCAGTCGTACCACGAGTTGCTTTGCTCTTTCCCTTCCTCACTCTGTTAAGGAGTCGGTGTTCAAATTTCGAGTGTAGGATTCCAGACGGAACAAATATTTCTCTTCAGTTGCTACACATAACAGCGGTGAACATCAAAAATGTTAAAGCGAATTAGGTTCATATATCATGTCAGTGTATACACTAATCTGTCATTGGTCAAAACCATGACAGACGGAGGTTCAAGGTTAACAGCTTTTTCACACAAGGCTGGCTTGCTACACATGACATGCAGCGCCTCGAGTGACTTGAGGATGACGGGCTTGTGATGATGCATCAACACACGGAAGGCGTTTGTCGGGTCGACCACATGTCCAGTCTCCAGCACGTGTCTGGCGATCGAAGAGGCCGGCTTGTGTTGTTTGGTAGGGTCGCGTCGGGCCACGCCACACATCAAGTCCTCGATATACTTGGGCACATGTTCCTTCATTCTAAGGCGCAGGGATCGATCAATTCTGTCAACGTGAACGTTACCACAACTACAGGTGAACTGGTAGATACAATATGAAGTGGACAGTTCTGGAATCCGAATCTCAACGTGAGGAAGTGTGAGTGACTTGGTGCGACTGAGTAAACGCAGTGTAGCTGTATTGTACGTACGTTGGATGACCTGTGTCAATCGTCGCGTTAGAAACGACATGTTACTATCTCCTTTGTACGGTAACTGCATGTACATCGGTACATCCGTTTGCTGTGAAAGCCAATGAAACCCAGTGGATAACCGTTGGAGACCAGGGTCTCACGAATAAATTTAAACTCTGTGTCTAGTATATCACCTGTACATATAGTTCGTGCTCTGTGAGAGAGACAATGAACCAGCGAGCGTTTATGTTGTATGGGTGAGAAACTGTTGAAGTTCAAATATTGTCCTCCCCAGGTGAACTTACGGTTTACTGATTGACATACTGTACCATCCTTCCGTCGCTTGATGCTGATATTCAGAAAGGCGAGCGTGTCTTCCTTTTTGAATTCAGACGATAGCGTTAGATTTCGGTGCGAAGGGTTCAATAAATCCAACATTTTTTCTATTGTCTTTGTCTTGTGCGAATATTATTATGTCATCAACATATCGATGATAAATCGGGATGTAATGCAATGTATTCACAAGGCGGAGCTCAATCATAGACATGAATAATTCAGCCCAAATTGATCCTAGAGGGCTACCCATTGCAACCCCGTCTATGTGTTTATATCCCATGTTTTGAAAATAAAATTTGGTATTTTCAGCGCACAATAATACCAAAGGCTTCAAGATATTGGTCGGAACATGAAGCTTTGTGTTATGAGCTAGTGCAAAGTCACAGATAAAGTTGACCATTTCCCTTAATGGCACATCAAGGGAACATATTATTTTTCCCTTCAATTCAGTATTATCTAGAATTTTACACATTTCAGACGTGTCTTTCAGGCAGAATTTGGAAGCGAGTGTGCGACCTGGCTGTAAAACATCCACTAACCACTTGGCCAGTTTGTGATAAGGCGAATCTGCCATCGCAAGGATTGGCCGCAAAGGCGTTTGTAGTTCGTGCATCTTTGGTAAACCATATAACTGCCGGGGTCATACCACCAATAGGTTTCATATAGTTGTACTGTCTCTCGGTTATGTACCCATGTAAAAGTAAAACCTGCAACTCACGGGAAATGTGTTTCTCCGCCAGAATTATGTTACCTGGTTTGTTATCCAGTAGAAACTTCGTGTTATCTGAAAGGATGATGTTCATTTTCACCACACATTGCTGTTTGTGCAACATCACAACTGCGGACCCTTTGTTGGGTTTTAAAACAATTACATCCTTCCGGTTGGTTAGTTTTTTGAAGGCTTTATAGTGTTCACTCCGGGGTAGGCATTTTTGTTGGATGGGAGCATTAAGAAAACGATGCGATAAATCCACCATTTTGACCTTAAACCAATGGTGGTTGTCGTCAGATGTGGGTGTCAGCTCTCCCAACTGATCACATATGTTTTCGAATTGTGCTTGCACTAGCGAAGTGTCAATAATCGTATGCGGGCATTTGAATTGAAGACCAAGAGAAAGTACTTCCAGTCGAGGGTGCGAAAGAGCTCTCGAGGAGAAATTCACAACTAATTTATCTGGATCACTGGGAAATATATCACTCAGTGTGGTAGAGAACAATAGCCTTTGTAGGTGTGCCATGCTAGAGTTTTGAGCATGTTTGATAGCTCGACTGTAGAGGTTTGAGAATCTAATGCGCGAAACAATCGACAGGGTGTCCAACAGTGGCAAATACTTCAGTTGAGTTTCCAGCAATTTTGTCAGTTTAATACAAGTGAACTCGATATACGACTGTTGGTTTTGTTTACGGTCAAAATGGTGGATTTATCGCATCGTTTTCTTAATGCTCCCATCCAACAAAAATGCCTACCCCGGAGTGAACACTATAAAGCCCTCAAAAAACTAACCAACCGGAAGGATGTAATTGTTTTAAAACCCAACAAAGGGTCCGCAGTTGTGATGTTGCACAAACAGCAATGTGTGGTGAAAATGAACATCATCCTTTCAGATAACACGAAGTTTCTACTGGATAACAAACCAGGTAACATAATTCTGGCGGAGAAACACATTTCCCGTGAGTTGCAGGTTTTACTTTTAAATGGGTACATAACCGAGAGACAGTACAACTATATGAAACCTATTGGTGGTATGACCCCGGCAGTTATATGGTTTACCAAAGATGCACGAACTACAAACGCCTTTGCGGCCAATCCTTGCGATGGCAGATTCGCCTTATCACAAACTGGCCAAGTGGTTAGTGGATGTTTTACAGCCAGGTCGCACACTCGCTTCCAAATTCTGCCTGAAAGACACGTCTGAAATGTGTAAAATTCTAGATAATACTGAATTGAAGGGAAAAATAATATGTTCCCTTGATGTGCCATTAAGGGAAATGGTCAACTTTATCTGTGACTTTGCACTAGCTCATAACACAAAGCTTCATGTTCCGACCAATATCTTGAAGCCTTTGGTATTATTGTGCGCTGAAAATACCAAATTTTATTTTCAAAACATGGGATATAAACACATAGACGGGGTTGCAATGGGTAGCCCTCTAGGATCAATTTGGGCTGAATTATTCATGTCTATGATTGAGCTCCGCCTTGTGAATACATTGCATTACATCCCGATTTATCATCGATATGTTGATGACATAATAATATTCGCACAAGACAAAGACAATAGAAAAAATGTTGGATTTATTGAACCCTTCGCACCGAAATCTAACGCTATCGTCTGAATTCAAAAAGGAAGACACGCTCGCCTTTCTGAATATCAGCATCAAGCGACGGAAGGATGGTACAGTATGTCAATCAGTAAACCGTAAGTTCACCTGGGGAGGACAATATTTGAACTTCAACAGTTTCTCACCCATACAACATAAACGCTCGCTGGTTCATTGTCTCTCTCACAGAGCACGAACTATATGTACAGGTGATATACTAGACACAGAGTTTAAATTTATTCGTGAGACCCTGGTCTCCAACGGTTATCCACTGGGTTTCATTGGCTTTCACAGCAAACGGATGTACCGATGTACATGCAGTTACCGTACAAAGGAGATAGTAACATGTCGTTTCTAACGCGACGATTGACACAGGTCATCCAACGTACGTACAATACAGCTACACTGCGTTTACTCAGTCGCACCAAGTCACTCACACTTCCTCACGTTGAGATTCGGATTCCAGAACTGTCCACTTCATATTGTATCTACCAGTTCACCTGTAGTTGTGGTAACGTTCACGTTGACAGAATTGATCGATCCCTGCGCCTTAGAATGAAGGAACATGTGCCCAAGTATATCGAGGACTTGATGTGTGGCGTGGCCCGACGCGACCCTACCAAACAACACAAGCCGGCCTCTTCGATCGCCAGACACGTGCTGGAGACTGGACATGTGGTCGACCCGACAAACGCCTTCCGTGTGTTGATGCATCATCACAAGCCCGTCATCCTCAAGTCACTCGAGGCGCTGCATGTCATGTGTAGCAAGCCAGCCTTGTGTGAAAAAGCTGTTAACCTTGAACCTCCGTCTGTCATGGTTTTGACCAATGACAGATTAGTGTATACACTGACATGATATATGAACCTAATTCGCTTAAATATTTTTAATGTTCACCGCTGTCATGTGTAGCCGTTGGTGGTAACATACGAAATGGTACTGCCATCTTGCACGCCCGGTCCTCTGATTTCAATCTTCTAATCCGTAACTGCGGATGGATTCTTTTATATTATTTGTCTGTCATGTACATAATCATAGTTGTCCTCACAGTTGTATGAAAATGTCTGTTAGGGACTGTGGACATTGACTGTAGCCACCTGACCCATTCTGTTGGGAACGTCAAAACTGATCGTAAGTTTTCAAACTCGGTGACGTGAGTATTCATATTGAGGAGTCGTGGTTGATTTAATAAACAAGCACTCGTATGGTCTGCTACTGAAATTCGTACCTGATTACCTTGTCGATACCTTAAGTTTAGATCTTGAGTCATGTCGATACCTTACGGTTAGATCTTGAGCCAGATGAATCCACACGGTAAGCTATCATGATCTTACAACATCAACAGTGGTATTCGGCAAGGTTGTCCGATATCATCTGTTCCGTTTGCCTTTGCTGTCGTCCTATCTTGCAAAACGCCCCGGTTGACAACTACTGCAGTATCCTAAACGTACTCCCCGTTGACTCACTTCTGATCATATTGTCCCAGTCGGTAACGCCCCACAGGAAGTACCAGAAGTCCTCATCAAACGAGCGATACCAACTGGCCGCCCTAGATGCACTTTGCGTCACTAGTATGCAAGCATCTGTTATATTGTTTTCAAATACACGCATTCGCTAACTGTCACTACTAACACACTAGATGACCCTATATGTTTAGTTATTCCGACGGTTACATTGGCTCTGTTGGACTGTCTGATTGTGATGGGTAACCATATCAAAGGCGCAAATGTTGCAACAGTCGGTGGAATATCTCAATGCGGGCGATCGGACGGGCGACCGGACGAACCATCACTTAACAAACTCGGACCAAGGGGCGAAAAATGACAGGCAGAAAATCCACGACAAAAGGCGTCAGCCACACACACAGACCAAGCGAAAGTATACACGATGTGTAGTTAGAAACCATTGCCTCATTGTGAACTGGAATTCCGGTCCATAAACACGAGCGCGCCCATGGCGTGTTGGGCTGAACAGTATAGATCGTGCTTTATTTGGGGATTTTTGCTACATGATGAATTCGCTTGATTGTTTTGCCTCACTTAATTTCAGTATTATTTTGCACTGGTTTTCCGAAGTTGTTAGGAGCTCGGCAGATGCGACCATAGCAGTTATTGTGCTGTGGTATCGACGGTCTATCTGGATTGAAATAATGTGTCAGATGTATTCGTTGGCAAATCAAAATTTCAACTTCAACCAACGACTCAGAGTCTTAATGTGTACCTCCAGTTTGTTTACTGTCTGTGTTGTTATAAATACAGAAAGTGAACAACCAAATATGTTTGCTGCGGCGGGGACTAGAACTCCGGCCACGCTTTTATGAGGCAACTGGGTTGATCACTGCGCCATTGGCCTCACAGCAGTGGTAAGCATACGCACTACTGACGAGCTCTGATGAGAAAGAAACTCGAGTCTTATGCTTTTTTTCGAAAGGGGCCCACTAGAAAGTCTATGGAAATGCGACCGCTGCGATCAATTGTGGGTGATGTTCAACTTGAAATTAACCAATTCTCCGGCTATTCGTCAGCAACCAAATATCATTCGACTTTTTAACACTATTTTTCAATCTAGAAGAGAAGTTGAACAACATGTTCAGTTTTCTGGGAAGCCATGACGACATATCGAGAATGTCAGCATATCGTAAACCAACATGGGTAATACATTTTTAGTTGTATAGAAAAATGTTTGGACTCATCAAAATCCAGACATAGCAGCAATAATGACTCTGACAATTATGGATCACCAACTTTGACAGGAGGAGCTTGCGGGATGTGACAGAAGGATGGGTTGATGTGAGAGTGGTCCTTGACTTGTAACTCGTTTGCTGAATGAAGCTGTACTAGTCTTCGAATCGAAAGTCCTCATCGTAAGACTGTGTGTTGTTTAGTTCGCGCGGCGGTGTCAAGGCAGGATATACTGTTCAGCATGCTACGGAGTAGTTAATAGTCATTCTTCATGCGTCGCGTAGAAGTGTTTGACAAAACTTCAGTAGTTGTGACATTGTTCGTAGCCAAGAGCCATGCCGAACCATGAAATAGGTAGTGTGTTAGTGGCATCAACACTAACATTGCTGACAGAATTGGAACCGCTGATCATGCCGAGCATTTCTTGTCAGGTGCTTCGTTGAGCGGTCCCCGTCAGGCGTTCTACTGGGTTTTGATTTA
>JTDE01004264.1:11390-37239 GCA_014338405.1 Paragonimus skrjabini miyazakii
GTTGAGAAGGAACATAATTGTCGACGGATTGCACCGCGGTAATTCGGTAACCTTCTATCCATCCATCTGTCTATCCACCAGCATACGACCAATTCGACAGTTGAATGTTCGCATGTCATTCCATTGGTAGCGTGTTCGGCCTTCAATGGCTTTTTACGCAACTGACTGGCGCAATTATTTACGGTTTCTTCAACGGTTTCTTAGCTCTATTAACTTCTAACTCTCCTTGATCGGAAACATCATTTTCAACGATGTTGCAAATTAGGTGGAGATCATCAACGCAAAACTATTAGGTCCACGGATGCCTACTGTTTTTAGACATCCTCATCGGTCGCAAGGATGATGGATCAGTGGAAAGAAATATAGTATCGATTGCTCACCTGGACTGGTCAGTACACCCACTCCGCAAGCTTCACACCAATGAAGAACAAGCGAGCATTGGTGAGAACATTGTTTACGTTTGCCAGACGCATCTGTTCATAAGAATGTTTAACTGATGAAATCCCATTGCTTACAACGATGTTGCAGGGTAGTGGGTACCCGCTGAGGTTTATCAACAGACACAGCCAGCAACGCGTAACAGTAAATGAGGTTTCCACAGTTGGGGAGAAGAAGGTCTACAATGAACTACCATTCAAATGTGACGCTTCTTCACGTCGAACAACAAAACGCCTCGTCGCCTCCATTAAACTAACATACAATGCGGCTGAAATCGTAATCGCTGAACGAACTCGTAAGCTACCGTTACTTTCAGTGAAGAGAAAGCAACCTATTGACGCCAACTCACACTGTATTTATCGATTTGTGTGTAACTGCGGCGAAGGTTACATCGGCAAAACCGATAGGATGAAGGAACATCTGCCGAAATGGGTTCAGGATGTGACTGCGCAGTCTACTCCCTTCGTCCCAGGATCACGCAAACTTCAGGTCTCGTCTGTCGCCAGACACATGTTGGCCACCGATCACCGGATTAATCCTGAATCAACTTTCAGGATTATATTGCGTCACGCAGATCAGCGTATCCTGCGTTTCG
Organism: Paragonimus skrjabini miyazakii; assembly: GCA_014338405.1. NCBI lineage: Eukaryota > Metazoa > Platyhelminthes > Trematoda > Plagiorchiida > Troglotrematidae > Paragonimus > Paragonimus skrjabini miyazakii. The sequence continues at coordinate 12,424 of JTDE01004264.1, forward strand.
TTGAGGCGGTCGCGATTAGTCGTCTCAAGCCAGCATTGTGTGTGTAAAAACAATTATATGTAAGCCTTAGACTCCCAAGAACCTAATAGTTTTGCGTTGATGATCTCCACCTAATTTGCTATTCTGTTTTCTTCATCCCCCACCTTAATAGTGTCATATATATGTTCCTGGTTATTGCTATTTGGTACTGAAAAGGCAATGCGAAATGCTATCATCTACCTTTGTCCGTCTTCTTACTGCTTCCACAATTTTCCCGCAAACGAAATGAGATACTACATGTTTTCTTCTTCCATGTTTACCGTGCTGGTCATTGCAGGTGTTCGTACATATGTCGTAGAATATAATTTTTCCATCGATATGGACCATCTGCCATTTTTGTCGAACCTGTACGAAATTGGTTGGCTGATACACTTCAGAAACGGTGAGTGTGTCATGTGTTTCTAGTTAATAAGCAGCGAAGTAATTTGAAGTATTTTCAATATAAATAGACAAAATTGCGTTGACTGAACATACGGTTAGCGAAAGTTGAGAAGATATTCCATAAAGCGCCCCATTTGAAATTTGGAGCACTACATTTGCAGCAAAGGACAACACTGATGTACGTGTGCACTTGTTCATAAATAATCAGACATGTCACAGTACAACATTTTCAAAATGAAACACACTACTGATGAAATTACAGTGATCAGATGAGTCACACAATTTTCCGACCGGCCTAAGAGGAGGCTGTTCATAATTTTACGAGGGTATACCGATCAACAATTCAATAACACTGATCAATCATTTATGTTAGGCCGTGCTTTGAAGAGTTAATAAATTGTTTCAAAAATCACTTCTTTATATCTCAGAGGAAATGGTTGAGGACGAAGCGTAGAAACCCAACACAATTTGGCATTCAATCCGTCTGTGAAGTGTATAGAAACCTGAGGTACTGAATGTCTCAGAAATATCTTGCTCGTGCAACACAACCACGTTGATTTACTACTGCTGTTCTTTTATAGGTAGATAACCTGAATGATTGTGCCTCTAGACCCAATGATTATTCGATAGCTGACGGAAGCAGTTGGGATTGTGGAAGATCCTTGAGGACCTCAAATGATTTCTTAGGTTCAGTCAATGGCGTACCTGTATCCATTCCATTTCCGCTTCTTCCTCTTAGTCTTTTCTCAATAATTTTTACCCTCCTTAGTAACGTTTTCTTCTAGGATATTCCACGTCACTGTTGAGGTGAGCGGCGGCCCGAGCCACAGTACCTTTTGGTCAGGCTCATGGCTGTTGTGATGATGATGATGATGATGATGATGATGATGATGATGATGATGATGATGATGATGATGATGATGATACCTCGTAATGTTCTTACTGAACACGCTGAATTTCGTTTGGTCCAACCGAATTATTTAGGTCCAGAGTTTTATTTCGGTAAATCATTGAGCTGTGTTAAACTGCTTCATGATTACCGCCCTACTCAGCGAGTACTGCCACTCCACAGTACAGTTAACATGTTCCATATACTGTGTGAAACAAGTATCTGAAATTTCGATTCCATAGAAACATATTTTGCATGTATCTTGAAGAGGTTATGAACATCATAGCTTCATTTCAAATCAAAGTGATTTGGGGTTATGTAAATCAGCGAGAGGTAAAAAACGATGTTTTCTCTCGAGAAGATAATTCCGTCCTCAAACTACATTTACGATAACAAAACCGAGGATCCGATATCTCCAATCAATTTTACAACAATGTTGGACCAAATAAATATTCGAGCGCAAGAGATACTTATAACAGTGTAATTTATCCAAATTCAACCTCATTGATTTCCCCGAATTTATAGGTGAACAGATGAAGCTGTCATGTCCAAAGCAAGAAAACCTCGCTTAAATGATCGGTTGTTTGCACATAATTTCGATACGAACTAAAACAATCCATTTTTGACCGAAAACGTTTCTGGACCGCTTGTTGGAGACGAACCCTCAAGCCGCCAATATAGTTTATCGCCAATCCACTGTTTTCTGCTGACCACTTTCGAGACTTGAGTTCATCTTGGAGTATGTTGCAATGGAATCCTATATGTGTTTGAAGCTTTACTGATAAAGTGAGTTTTGCGCCTATGACAACTCTAGTGATATAGAAGTGAAATAGTTTACTTGGCTCAAGCTCAGAACTAGTTTAAACACATTAGTAATAACACCACGGAAGTGAATAATTCAGACATTTTTGAGATTACAAGTGTTTCTGCAATATATATAATATATTTTCTATACTAATGTATACAACAATGTGGGAGGATTATATATTAGTCTTTGCCTTACTTGCATCAATTATCGTATATCTCAATGCAGGAAAACTGAGTAAGCTTACCAGCATGATGTAATGTGCAAGTAGGGATAGGGATAGAACAGGTAACAGTAAACAATCAGAAGCTGTGATTTTTATTCTCAGATAGGTCTGCTATCATACTAACTGGTTGTTGACGAAAGGTGAATTCGTGATTTACATACTGACGTAAAATAATGACATAGATGAAGTTGATCACGAACAGTTAGTCGACCGAAGTTCAGACATCGAGCTTCTCGAACGCGTAATATCTGAAAAGTCTGTCAATATTTGTGATAGCTAACAAACGACGCGTATTGTAGAGATTTCTGATACTTCGAGGATTTTTCAACGTGAGAGAAGAGTTCGGTAGCATTAGGATACTAAACGAGTAAGTATGATGTAATCTTGCATGCCAACCAGTGATTGGCCCAAAATGCTCGAAACTGATGAGGAGTGAACTGTTGCGAGTTACAGATTTATATATTCGTTAATTTAAAGTCGTATTGTATGAAATGCCATTTATATTAACTTTGATGAATGTCATGAGTTCATCAATCTAAATGGGCCTATTTGATATTCCAGTGCATGACGACTGGGAACTAAATTCGTGAAAACGAATACTTAAAAAGATTTTACAAAAAACAATTCTTTCACTGACAGTGATTCAGTTCTGTCTCATCTTCAAGATGTTCAAGGATCGGTTCACTGAAAGATAAATTAGTTTTTTTTGCTGAGACTCGTGTTCCCTTGTTTAATAAGAAGACCAAAGTGAAGTCGTTGTAGAAAGTTATGGAATTCCCTTCACTACTACATCAAATACCGTCTCTGAAATAATTTGTTATGTCACGAAGACCTGAATTGAAATATGCCGTTTTAATACAGATTCATATTACCAAAAAGTACATCAAACGGGCATCTGTGATTTTGCAGCACGATCGGTTTGTCAAACGATGGTGTATAAAACTTCACTCTGTGGTTAACCTGAGAAGCACGTACAGATGTAGTTACTATTCAAGAGGATGCTTGGATGAGTTCGTTCACCCGAAGCGGACTGAAACGCCACGAGAACGGTATGGTAGCCTTAAGGTAACTCCAGAAGTGAACCCACTGAATACTGGATGACGACACGTCAGTTGTTGGCCGCCTCATCTCCGTTTCGTGCAGAGTTTGCACCAAGAACAGCAGCAGCAGCAACATTAAGACATACATACATATATGAGTGGAACGAATATCGAGTTATTCTTATGGAGATTTATGCTAACGACTGTTCATCCATATAGCAAGACACAATCTCAATAATATGCTGCCGTCATTGTTGTCTAGAGAATAGTTTCGCCTGACAAAAATGACCTTGTGATAATTGTGAAATGCTTTACGGTATCGCTTGTTTTGAAAATGTGGGAGAACTAAGTAATGATATATAGGCTATCAAATGGCACGCCGAAGCGGACCACCGTATTGTAAACCGAATAGCATATCTAGCGGGAATGATTTTCATGCGTACGTTATATTAGGGACATATATCACTGCAAGAGCTCTGCCGCTAAAGTTTACGGTGGGACAATCCACTCAATGCAAATATTATCAAGAATGAAATAACAAAAATCCTTTATTTGTCCAGTGATATTTGGTTGATTATCCGTGAGAACTATGCTCACAGAACAATTACCGTGTTTCCTCTCCAGATGATCAGGCAGCTTGTGCATTAATTACAAGTTAAGGTGGACAGGCGTTTGCATGCGTTACTTCTGTTCTGTTCAAGGTAAGTTAAGTGACACAGTAATCGACAGGTTTGACTCATGATGGTGTGGTTGAATGTCTACTCCCCGCCGTGACAACTTCAGACAATAATGACATGCCCAAAAATAAATTAACCTCAATTTGAAGGCTTAGTTACCAAACAGACTGATTGGAAGTACAATGGAAATGGGATAACCGCGATCAGTTCTGAGCGATGTCCGATTCGTGTGAACCTGAGTCATTACCGTCCTGGACTACTGGAAGTTCGAGATATCCAGACACCTTACCAGCAAATAGTCAAGTTCTTGTGAGAAGGAAGTTTATAAATTAAGCTGTCAATATATGTGCAGTGGAATACAACAATCAGTAATATCTCATAATCTTTAGTAGACTTACCGCTTTTTATTTCCAATTGATCACAGTGAAGTTCGTTGTGCTTCACTGTATCGCTGGTTAGACTCGTTGTATGGTGCATAGATATCTTGAAGATAAAGCTGATGCAATGTTTGTTATGATGATAACGAGCAGTAGCATAGTAAAATCACTTAATACTTTCGAACATACCCAATGATGTCATGAGTAAGACAAAGTTGCGATCAAGACTTGTTTTCCGTGTTTGATCATCAGGCTAATTATAACACAATAAATATGAAAACAGTAGCGGGGGTGAGTTAGAAAACGGTCAGTTAAGGTTATGGATGGCGTGTTTGTTATCAGATACGCAATCACTGTTCCAAATTATGGGCGTGATTGATTGTGGGTTAGGGGAGATAATGTTTCCGTACGAACTTCTTCTGAGTGCAGAGGTCAGGGTTACGTAATCAGGTGCGAATGGCCTCGGCAACGGTCAACATTCGGAATCTCACCATCTTTGATCGATTCATTGGCACTCGAGAAACAATCTGAAAAGCGTCTTTCTTATTGACAGAAAGATTACAGTCAGCCAAATGAGGTTCGAAAATAAACATGCCGTACATGGCCTCTACTGACCGCCTTTCTGATTCACCCCAGTTACTGTTTTCATATTTATTATGCTGTAATTAGCATGATGATCAAACGCGGAAAACAAGTATTGTTCGCTACTTTGTCGTTCCGAAAATAGTATTACATTTTATTGAAGGCTGTGGTATCTACACACTGAGTCAGGTTGATGGTAACAAAATAATTACCGAATCCGCACGTTCGCTGCGACCACGCGGAAATCCGGCCAACAATTAAAGTGCAAACACATGTAGTTCTTAAGATGACACTACGAATAGTTCACTGTTGATCGCATCCCCAATTTACAGATACTAGTACTCTGCATTTCGCCGTGGAAATGATCGTTCATGTTACGTTTGCCTCAGTATGAACTCTCACTAGATTTTCCGGTTTTTCACAAATTTACTGACTGATCTTCCCAATTAATGCACAATACGCATTCCCACACTGATTTGTCAGGTGAGGATTGGGAACAGCGTAGATTGTGAATACATAGAACTGGCGTGTTCATTGGAAGCACACACTTCCGTGGTGTCTGGCAAACACTTAATTAGAAATACAGTTTGATAAGTTCTATGAGCTTAGTTTGTGGAATCAGTGCGTAAAATACAAGTGTTTGCAGATTCTCAACTGCCGACTTGAAGAACATCTCGACAGTTACTTAATTCAGGTCATCGGAACGCGTCGATTGTTGATCAGTAATTCGTACGTTCACTCAACTGCTGTGATGATGGGGCAAACTGAATTTGAAGAGCTCGTCGTAAACACAGAGGCTGCGCAATAGAGTGTGAGCAGTTTACAGAGGACTCTTCAGTTGACCCTTGAAGTTTGACACCTGTTGTTTGAACTGCAAGTCCGTATAATGTGTGTTGAAGATTGTTTCACCTCACGTTCTGTTCAAGGTGTACTGGTAAAAACAAGGGTGTAAATTAACGAGGGTTCCAAATGCGCAGCTTCCATTTCAATCAGAACACTTTTGTTCAACTGACTATGGTAGAACCATCGAATGGAATTTGCGAAACGTACGCAAAAAACTTTTATTGTATGTAAATTGTGGGTGTATTTTGATCAAAGGTTAGGTAACTTTGATATGTTTGTGAAAAAATGTGTTGGTGTACTCCTGATCAGAGATAGTCACGTATTGCCTCAGTTCAAATTGTGATAATCGCAATTGTTCTCAAAACTAATATTATGCATTGTTTAGACGAAATCAGTGAGTAACGTAAACGAACTGGGAAGACAGTGGACACTTATTACGTTTCACCTTCTTATTCAGAAGGGAATAATCATTCACTCACCCCATGCTCAACGAAGGACGAACATCGAAACCCATTTAAATTATGTACAAATGACTGTGCGAACATGTAAAACAACACCTACAACAACAATAATAATAATAATAATAATAACAACAACAACAACAATAACAGCAGCAACAACAACACATGTTTCCCAGTTTTCTCTCTAAAACATGTTAACACGCTGGACGCAAGAGCATTTACATATATTGAATCAACTGAACCGGATTCTAATCACTCCAACATGATTGCTTGACTGATGAATTCGCTGAATATCAGGGACATGCACATCCATTTGGGACTGCCTGATCCCTTGTCTTGACAGAACTGTAGAAACAATTAATCATATACAGGCAAAAACGTGTTTTGATTCGTTCGTACGAAATTGTGTGTTGATGACCGGTCCTCCTCTGTGCCCGATTTATACTTGGTAACCGAGTATGTCTATGGATTGATGTCATTCTTTTCTGGGAAGTTGCCTCGGTAAACCTTGGAGGAAACCCATACAGTTTCAGTAACACATGTTTCTTCATTCAACACACGATCACATACTCGATAAACGTGTCCCGGGCCTCTGTACTTTCCAGCTTCACTGTTCGTTCATGCCATGCTTGCTTGAATAAGCACCGCTTCATTGCTTACCAAATACTGTCACCACTTTAATGAGTACTGTTCACAACTCAATTCGTTGTACACTTCCTCAGATTGATCTCTCAAATGAGTACTTGAAAGCGTTCGATTGTGACTACATAAAACCGGCGTAAAGTGAAGCTGTGAAAGATGGCCGGATGTAGAACTTTGCAAATTAGTTGCTAGACATACAGTTTATCGAGGTTCCTAAGTTATGTTGGGAGAATAACCGCATGAACCACAAGGCCTTTGCAAATACGCACTTGATGACTTGTAGAACGAAGTATGTACTTGGTGGAAGTCCATCATTTGGAACCACCGAGTTGAATGATGATGATTACTAGTAACCATAAGATGGTTACTATTTTGAAATGTCCACTTTCAGACTGTTCATTTAATGGTGGTGGTGCAACGTACAGCATTCTAGCCTGTAAAATGAACCATAAAAGCTCATGAAAATTCACATTGGATCATTAGGAAGAACTCCGAAGAAAAATGGTTTCTTACTTTTACATTACTAATGAGTAGTCGGGATTTGATTAATTTCAAGTTGAACATCATCATAATCCAGTCGGCTCTTTTCGACAAAATGGAGCACTAGATCAGAGTTTCGCTCAACTAGTGGTTAGTAGGGTTGCCTCGTGAAAGCGTGATCGGTGGTCTAATCCCAGCCGGATATGCACTATTGACGGGCCTTAACGAGAGCGAAACTCGAGTCTAGTGCGTCATTTCGAAAGGGGCCGACCGGAAAGTCTTTGGGAATTCGACAGCTGCTACCAATTGTGGGTGAGGTTTAACTTGAAAACTTCTTTCAGATAATTCTTCATCAGGTTAATACAGGTATACGAATTCAACACAAACAATATAAAGAAGTTAAGTATAATGCCAATGGATCGCACACAGCGGTACAAAACTTCTATGAATTTTTGACTGATCCTCCGGGAAGCAAACCACCAGCAGTTGGGAGTTTCATCCACCATGTGGTCACAGGGTTACCGATTGAAGTTTGTATGGGTATAGATACCGATGGTGGGAAATTTGGTCACGGCAACCACAGGCCTTGCATGAATTTTTATGCCAACCCGAAATAGTCTAGCGTAATTGAGTAGCGACTGAAGCAGCTATTTGATGGAATCCGAATATCTATGCTCAAATTAATATAGTTTCTTATTAATCAGAATATCACATGAAACGCCATATTCACTTACAGGTTAGAAACTTGAATTGAAAATGATTGTGAGCGTAACACCCGAGTCTGCGCCTACCTCTTTGGATCCGATATACGAACATATTTCTCACTTTACATATGAACGCACAAATGGGCCACCGTCTGGTTCAGGCTGAACATTCCTGGACCCAGTTCAGCGCGTATTGTTGGCGCCGAATTCTTCTAAGCAAAATAAAACTGATTGAATAGCAACACAATGTCTTCTGAGTCTTTTTCACAACCCAGAGACCTAAACACGGTGAAGTTGGACCATCGTGACATGAGCTACACAAAATTCACACACATTTCGTTTCTTCTTTCACTCTCAGTTATTGGCACCATTCTGATGTGTTAACAATTAAACTTCCACAAAGACACTAGTTTTCCGGTTATTACTTTCACATAGTCCACAAACGCTGTTCACTGAATAACTGGCCCCAACTTAACCATCCCCACTCACGTTAATCATTGTTGGCGAGAGCAAATAATTGTGGGTTTTAATACTCTATCTGATTTGACCAAATTTGTCACAGCGCGATTGTTTCTACTCTCTGTTATTATTAAAGATTTTGTATAACAAGCAGTTTTGTTGTAAGTAGTATACTACTCAGAGGCGGCATTCAGAAACAAAATGGCAAGCTCCCAACGCCAGGAAGACGACGGACAAGAAGAGACTATCGGAATAGTGTATTCGCGCTGTAGGAGAAATTCCACCAGGGCGAATGACAGCGTACTGTCACCCAATGTAAGTGAATGCACGTCAGCCGTGCAAATGAGTGTACGAGTTGGTGGTTCCAGTTTTGGCATGGCCTGTACGGGAGTTCGCGCAACAAACAAATTCGCAGGCCAAGCGTCTTTGGCGGTCACAACGGAGGTGCATATTCAATCCGAATAGAGGCGGTCTGGAATAGGTGCAATTTTTAATTGAGCGATATAGAACACAAAATTGCCGTCAATTACATCTTCCAGTTGACTGATATCCCGGGAATTATTTGCAGATTTCCTAGTGGGTGACAGTTGTTAACCAAATTGTTTGAAATGATGTCGTGCGATGCACACTCTATTACTTTCGTCTACGGATCATTTATTCCAGTTGACCGACGTGTGCCACTACGGATATGCGGTGCATGGGTAAAAATATGTAAGAACAGAACGTGTGATATGACAAAAAATATACCCGTTGAGACGTAAAGTTAACGTTTGAGCTCGTTCTATATCAGAATGTCTTTATAATGGTTACGGGTCACTAAGGATCACGAATAATCGTGCCAACCTGATCGAACGATGTTTCCGAAAGCTATAGACCGGATGTTTGCGCATCGTTTGCGAGTATAGTAGGCAAATTCTACAAGATGGGCTCAGTTGAGCTGTGACGGGGTTTACTAACACCTACATTCTGTGCAGGGCGTAAGAGTGAACTCAATTATTAGAAGATTACGGGAAATCGTGATATGCTTGCTAATGACAGTCGATGGACAGAAGCATGTGTTTGTATTAGTGGATCAGGATCAACACATGGTTTTTCCCTAGAACTAAACTGAAAATTGTCCCACAAAATTGTTTTGTAGGATACAGTTTACCGTTCGCATAAACAACAGTGGGATGCAGTCATTTCGAGGTGTGTAGGTCAACCTGTCTGCTAGCTATTCAGTTCAACTGAAGTTCCGAATAACAGTAGATAAATTAGCTCCACTTACAAGAGTTGATTGGCTGTTTAGCGGCTTAGCGGTGGAATCATAAGGACTATTATTGAGGGCCGCACGCATGCCGAGTATTGTGATTGACGAGCTTCTGTTGGACGGTTTGAGTCGGGTGCACTGAGTGCTGATCTCACCTATCAACAAAAGCACATAATCCTCTCATTCGTGGGTACTAAGTTTTATTGCGAGAGACGGGACTGCCTAGGATATTGAGTACCTATCTGAAGCGATCATTTCCGTGATAAGCGTCACGTTTCCCTAACACAGTCTTGTGACAACCAGGCAATGCATCCGAAGTTGGACGAGAACTCGCATGAACATTTCCGTTGTAAGTTGGGTGTTGGTGCAGCTTTCAAAATCCAGGTGGTGTGATGGATAATCGAGGGAAAATGTGACACCATTATACAACGTTGATATGCACACATGCCATATGGTTGAATTTTAAGGGATATGCATATTTAGGAGCAGTTTCGCACAGGTGACCTTGACCTTCTGACAGGTTGAACAGGTGCATAGCCAGTATGTGACATCCCTTCGAATGCTGAGTTAAAAATACTGGGATACCCGGTTATCTGTGAGATGCCTGGGTGGCTTGTATATGTCTCTAGCCAAATTGTATATTAATGTTCTTGTTAGAGATATTGTTTGTTGCAGCGGGATACTCTCTTTGTTTAATTTTATGATCTGAGTGGACTTTTTAACGTTTTCTTTAGACCTGTGTTGAGTGTGTGTGTGTGTAAGCCAAAAACTTTGACCAACGTTCGGCTGACTCAGTTAAAACTCTACATGGTTAATCGATTCAAACATTGTACTTCGTGTGTGATCACGATGTGTACAGTAGCAGTGTGATGGTGCCCGAAAATTCAGGAATAATATGACCATTCTCAGAAAATACAGTGACAGCCATTTGAACTTGGATAACCTGCTTGTTGATTGTAGAACTACCAACATCGTTAGCGATGTGTGCCGAGTTGCTGGTGGGATTGTGTTGAGTGTGACTAATGTGTAGTTAGGCAGATTGGGAGATGTTGATGTAGCAATTTCGCTGGTTTTTTTAAATTAAACGCTGGATTGTGTAGCACGGATCTGTGAAACATTTTCCTGAATTCAATGAATCGAGTGAACTCGATGGTCATTCAGGTCCGACATACTCACATGAAAACTCACGCACATGTTGCTTCTGGTTTGCTCTAATTCAACTGACTGCACAAGCTCAACTTCTCTTGAAGCGATGAAGTGTCCTCGCCAGTGCAGAAGTTCCAACTAAGGAGCTAATCCATGTTTTCTTTTTGCACAATATACAAACTCTCCACCTAAATGAACCACTCGATTACATTCTTGGACGGGGATTAGTGAGTTGCTAAATTAGATGTTTGAGGGAAGATTTCCATACGGCCTTCGCAACCGAAAGCTAGATAGCATATTTAAGTTATCACCCAATGACTAGTATTACTGCATGCGCTAACCGGGGGATATCATTTTGCATATAATCGTTTCAACACGCCACTCTACAACACCTTTGGATAGAAGCATACATGCACCCACATATTCCATGGATGTCAATCAATATTTGCAGAAGTTTGTAAAGGAAACGTTTGTGACCAGCGTTGTCGACGACCACGATAATGTAAAGTTGTTCATTCATGCAGGTTCTTCGTCTGTAAATCGCAGACACCCACTCAATCTCAATCGATCAAAAATAGCATAGCCTACCTCTTTCTGCAGTGCTAAAGTGCCGTATTTTGAATACAACGATCATGTGATCCTGCACGACTATGTGAAGAGGCCTGTTTGGAACGGGATATTACTAGGCGATCCAGATAACCTGTTGATACTGCTACTCAGATCATACGGTTTCCAGGAAAGCGTGCATAAATGCTAGCTTAGGGCAGAAATATCACACAGACTTTACGCCTTGGAAAGCACTGTACAGTCTCGTCAAATGAAGTAGAAAAGTCTGGTGTGTGTACATGCCTTCGGTACAGCAGGATGTCTGCATACAAATGCAATTGATCGAGTGTCTCCAGCTATATACGTTCAACTGAATGATTCATTGATTAGACTAAGCATGTCACGCTGTTTGTCCTGAGCTGATGTTTAACTTGGGAAAGCCGGTGAACTATGCACACCTTGCGAATCATAGTATAGATCATCAGGCTGGAGACGCGAGTATTCCAACACTCGATGAAATACCTCAACGCGGGATGAGTCATCGCTTGACCGGATCAGACCAACGGGCGAGACGGCAGGCAAAATAGAATGGACGACGGAATCGGAGGCGCGATTAGTCCGACACTCGCGGGAATATCTCAAAACTGCCGTGGAATACGATCAAAACCAACTGTGGATAGATGGAGGACAACACGAGCGACCGGACGAGCTATTGCTTAATGAAATCCGACCAACAGACGAAGATTGGCAGGCGGAAAACCCCCGTTAGAAGGCGCCGATCACACAGATAAACCGGGCAGAAGTGCACACGACGCAGGGGTGGAAACCGGGGGGGTGTTGGGGACTGGAACTGGAATTCAAAAACGCGAGTGCGCACGTACCATGTTAACTAGCGTGTTGGACAATGAAGATTGTGCTTTATTGGACGCCTGCTCGCTACGATAGAACTTAAACGAAGCCACAAATTAATGTTGGTCATGACCATTTTCTCCGGCACGAAACCGCAAAATGGATATGGTTCGATCGACAATCGCCATCTACATACACAAAACCCGTCGACGCAACGTTATTCAGCATTAACCATGATCTTGTCGATACACAGTATGTAAGCAGATGATAGCGTTCACTAAACTGTAAAACTGTAATAACGAGAAGGCAACCTCGGAACTGTCTACTGGCATTCACCTACAACTGGTGTTCACGAATACACAACCTACCCAGCAGATGCATGTTCGTCTAATATTCCATTCATAACGCATTTGGTCTAACAAGGTTCTTTATGCCACTGATTGGCACAAGCTTCTATGGTGTTTCCAGTGGTTTCTAGGCTCTAATATCTCTCAACTTTCGTTAATTGGAAGTGTCAGTTTCAGCGATGAAGCGCCGTTCTATTTTGTTGATAGAGGGAACAGATGAAATCATTTTAATTGGACGAGGATAATCCCACGTGATCTGACAGAATCACACTGAGTTGGTCTTGAATTAAAAATGGTTAACTTTGTTTCGAAAGTGGGATTTCTTACTGAACCAATATTAAACCGTTAACACAATATCACAGTAGCACAAATATCACAATATCAAAATATTGTAGCGAAAAGGAGTTTAATAAAGCACAATGTTCATTGTCCAACACTTTAGTTAGCACGCTACGCGTACCCTCGAGTTTATGAGTCGGCATTCCAGCCCACAATATCATCCGGTTTCCGCTCACACGTTGCGTGCACTTCTGCCCAGTTTATCTGTGTGATCGGCGCCTTCTAACGGGGGTTTTCCGCCTGCCAATCTTCGTCTGTTGGTCGGATTTCGTTAAGCAATAGCTCGTCCGGTCGCTCGTGTTGTCCTCCATCTATCCACAGTTAGTATTGATCGTATTCCACGGCAGTTTCGAGATATTCCCGCGAGTGTCGGACTAATCGCGCCTCCGATTCCGTCGTCCATTCTATTTTGCCTGCCATGTCTCGCCCGTTGGTCTGATCCGGTCAAGCGATAACTCATCCGGTCGCCGCTGTTGTCCGCCATCCGATCGCTTATTGCTTTTGAATGTGCCTCCCCTCCGCGTTGAGGTACTCCGCCGAGTGTTTGAATATTTGCACCTCCGGCCTGACAATCTACCACACTCAACCCTCCTTAAAGAAATTGCCGCAATTGTGACAGGGTGCCAAGTGTGCACCATTGATCCACCGCCCACGAGGACCTTGGTTGATTTGAAAACTCGTTTTGCTGCGGTTCGTGATGATAAATGGTCCATTCCACCGCCTTCTAAATTTCCCTGCCTCGGTTCCGGATGTTTCTGGTCGACTGTAGTTTCTTACTTTCACCTGGTCTCTGATCCTGAACGGGCGCCATTTATGTGTGTCGTGCCGCAAGTGTTCCGACACTGTCATGGAGAATACAGCGGTGTCGTTTCCATATACGGTTACTTTCTCCGGACCCTCCAGAATGCGAAGCAATAAACGTATGAAGGTCGCTGGGGCATTGCACAGACCAAACGGCATCCTAAAGAACTCGTACTTCTGTCCGTTCACACAAAACGCAGCCTTTGCTCTGTTCTTCCGTGTCACTGATAGTTGCCAGTAACCGGAACGCAAATCAATGGGGAATAGTATTCTAGCTTCATGCAGGCGCACAAATATCTCCTCCATCCGAGGCATTGGGAACGCACCTTTGATCGTCACTCGGTTAATCTCTCTGAAGTCGTACTCGCACACCAAATCCAGTTACAAGTCGTGTAACGTGTCAAGTCTAACTGGAAGTCGTTGACCAGCTTTCATTGGGACATCGTTGAACATTAACCCGAACATCTACGAGTCGGCCACGAGCTAGAATGTCTGACGTGAATTAGTCATAATAAGCCATAGCTACCCATTGTCTTGGTCATGTTTTGTACACTCATTCATTTCATTTATCAATATAATACTGATTGTAATAATCTTTATGGAGGCCACAAGTTATAGGGTAACCGATTAAATTTGGAGTTTTTCGTCCACATACATATTGATTCGAAACGGGTGTTTTGGGTTAATCTGAAGGCTGTGACTACCGAGTTTAACCTGGACAAGAAGCGTCAAAATCGAGCAGTCTCATGATTGCGGCAAATTATCTGGAAGTGTTTATCCAAATGTGTGACTAAGCTAAAAATCCATCTTCTGAAGTGCAGAAAAATAAGGACTGAACCTTTTCAGAATATGCTGCCGACAAATGTAAATTTCCGAACATTCATCTGAAGTGTTTAGAGTTCAGTCAACGACACCGTGTATGTAATTTCTAGTACAGGAAAAATGTGCAATTTAGAAGTTGCACAACAGAGAACAGCAAAATAAATAATCATCTCCTGAAAAGGTGGAAGGTAACCAGCCTCACCCTATCCCATCGCGTTGACCTTCAAAGCACCTAATTTTTTCAGGGATAATGACGTCCTATTGTGGCATACTAATCAATGCATCAACTCGGTAACACGCAACAGTTTACTCCTCATTAGTTTCGAACGTTTCTCTCCGTTTGTATCATACTTTTACGGAACTTTCCTCTCACGTTGATAAATCCTCGACGTATCAGAAATCTCTACAATGCGCGTCGTTCGTTAGCCATCACAAATGTTGACAGGATTTTCAGATATTACACGTTCGAGAAGCTCGATGTCTGAACTTCGGTGAACCAACTGTTCGTGGTCAATGTCATTTACTATGTAAATCTCGAAATGAGCTTTTTTCAATAACGAATTAGCATGATACCAGATCCAGCTGAGAATGGACTTCACAGCCTATGATTGTCTGCTGTCACCTGCTCGATCCATGATCTTTCTTCCATATCACAAGCCTACTAAACTTCCCTACATTGAGATATACGGTAGTTGATCTAAGTAGGGCAAACACCAAATATCATTCTCCCACACTGTTTCCACTCTTTCCATCCAAACGCTTTGTAGAGCAGAGACGTTTCTGTTCTCGATGATGCATCCATATTTATAGACATCGACCACCATACCTATCTATTAGGCTTTGTTGTTATCGGTTTTAGTTGACGTGCATACGTTATGCAATCGTGCGCTAAATGGTAATTTGTATTCGGTACAGTAACAGAACACAGTGACCGTGTTGAAGAAAAATACCGTAAAAAATTCTTGCAATTACTGATGAGTGGTGAGGGATTTTGGTTTTCATATTGAACAACATGCATAACTGATCGCAGCTGTCACATTCCCATATAGTTTCCAGTCTGCCCCTTTCAAAAACAAGCACTAGACTCGAGTTTCGATCTCATTAGAGCTCGTCAGTAGAGCATATGCTTGCCAATTGCCGGGACTAGAATTTCGGCCGCACTTTCATGAGACAGCCCTGTTTAACACTGTGCGATTAGGCACGACCGAATCATCATAAATGAACGCTCAAGCACTTTTGCTTGTGAGTAATGATCAGGTTGCCCGATTGCTCGATGACCCCCTCGACAAGGACTTCTATCCAAATTGAAGTCACAGAACTCACTAGCTTGTTGAGCGGTGTTTGACTACTGATGTGTAGTAGGGGTTTTTGATTGTCATATAGATCGAACATCACCTAGGATTGATCGCAGCTGTCGAGTCTGGTGCTTCTTTCCGAAAAGGGCCGATTGGAAAGTCTAAGGGAATGCGACAGCTGCGATCAATTGTGGGTGATGTTCAATTCCGATAAATACCAACATTCAGGCAGTCACGTGAATATTGTGAATGATGTTTATTTTAGACGTGGTCACTCAAGCACGAATTAACGAACAACGTTCCGTCGGGCTATAAAAATTCGGGCGCAGGCCTAGAATATTTCAGTGGAAATCACCTGAGTGATTGCATCTCAACCAACTCGCTTGGTGCTATATAGTTTACCAACAGACACGTTTAAGTAAGTGTGATATAAATTCACAGTATATCATCATAAACTTTATGTAGGTGATAACCTTTGAAAGCAGAGGGGAATATACCGCCGGAAAAGAATTTGATAGCCCGAATGAATGATACTTCAGCAGGGATAAAGAACAGTTGACAAATATCACGCAGCTGAAATTTAAATACATTTTTCATGGGAACATCGGAAACCATAGAACGTGTGAATTCCATGGTTGCAGACGAATTTGGAAAAGCGGCCAAAACAACTTTAATTGGTTTGTAAACGCTTGCCTCAGTCACTTCCTTCGTGAAAGCTGCAAATAACTGGCCTTTAAATCTGATGATGTTCATTCCGGCACGAGAAATTGGTCTTGTTCGAGTTTAACGTAAGTTGAATGATAACTTCCTATGGTGATACCCTACGGAGAACACTAATTAGTTTTCATTAGAGGGTGGTGAAACTGGGTTGGATCTCATCCAGGATTAGCCGACTTAGACGCTGAAACGTAAGCTGAATGCAATTGTGCGTATTGTGATTACTTTGTTGTATATAGCCACGAGAATGTGCGAATAGATGGCCACAATTTCGATCGTTGCATTACTAGTTAAACATTCTTTACAGGACTTGACAGTATTTTTGTGACAGGGCTGAGGTTAATGAATGACACTACGAAGTGACCAGCGCGAACATGCATGTCAGATTTCAGTTTCTCGTGATCTTCCTTAGAACCATCTGGATGAAATAAAACTTCAAAAGGAATCAGATGGCGCCTGTGGTAATAACGCTCCAGTATATGTGATGTTATGCCTTGGAAAGTGATAGTCATCTTATGGAATAATGACGGCAGTCCTGGGGAGTCCACTTGTCAAATTAATCTCCACTGTTTTTGAACGTGCTCAGGCACTTGAGTCCACAACGTCTCTAAACGTGATATTTTGGAATCGATCAAAGGTCAAGGGTTCTTTTCTTATCATTTTATGTTTCTCCTGTTTGATCTGGAGTATATCTGAGAGAAATCGAGATTCTACGATATCGTTGCTTTTATGGGAAACCGGACGCCCTTCCTCAATTTCATTAACACATTCCAGTACAACCCGTGCTATTCGTGGCTTCTCAGAATACATAGGGCCAGGGATTTCTACCAATCGTGTGAAGAGAGACGGGCAGAGTGTTTTGATTCCCATTCCCGTGAATAAATCCCTTCAGGGCCAGCGATCCCGCTTATTGCGGAGCTTCAGACAGCTTTCCGGAAGGTCCTGGGCGCTCACTGATCTTTTTCGAGCTACCGAATCCAGCTTTTGGCGTATAGGCCTGAACACCTCTGGGGTTTCCAAACGATTTGGCGCTAGCTGCAGCGGTTGCATGCGATTTTTATCGGCTCTGTTTCCACCGGTGATGTTTTTAGTCAGTCTGGGAGCCGAAGGATAAACAACACTAGTCAGGTGGACCAGGTGTAGCGCACTTACGCTCTCCAACGCGCTGGTAAGAGTTATCTTGGAGGACTCAGCGGAATAAACAGCAGACGGTGGCGTGGCAACCGCTGTCGAGGTGGTTGACCGAACAAACTTACAAAGGTGATTGGAAGAGGAGAAAAGAAGACAAATAAACTGCAAAAGTTGCTGAACTCATTAACCCTAAAGCCGAAATTCAGAGAAATACTGAATTGTATTTGCATAATTTTCATTGTTTATCCTCGGTAAAAGTTGCTTCAGAAATGTTACCGCTAGAACCGAAATTAGATTTTCCTAATAGTAGATATAAAATACCCGACTTAAAACCCCGATTTGAAACTTACTTTGATTAACTGCGTAATCTTCAACTGTTATAACCTCCTAACGCTGAGATTCTCACAGAAAACCTAGTTCAGTCTTGCGATCAGTATCTGATCTGGATATCGAAAGCTAGAAATCTGTTGAGTAGATCGTTGATCTTCGCTGAAATCTGAAAGACGGGATTAGAATATCATATTATGTAGACCTGATGAAGGTGATGGAATCGTCATTTCAAATAATGTTGATTAGAAAACTGAAGTGAATACATTATTGGACGATAGCACAAAGTTTATTAACATAGAAACTGGAAAGAATAGAAGACCAGCTAACGAACTCACTAACAAGGGCATTAAGAGTACAAAATAAAGGAGATCGGTCTTTCCTACAGAGCTGAAAATAATTAAACTAGTGGATGTGATAATTTCTATATTTATTTCTTGATCAACATATATAAAAATGATGTACCAGCATGAGCGGTTTCAGAAACATAAGTTATCTGCATCACTCAATGGTAGAGAAGCATGTTGCACAGTTAGTTGGAAGCAAACAACCGATTCAGTTGAACTGTTGAAATAGTAATACAACTTAACGTCTCACAATACATGATCCCTGCTCGATGATTGGGAAACACGCGAACGCATTTATCAAGTCATGATGAAAAGACGAATGGATCTGCAAACAGACTTTGCTCTTCAATTCACTCACGTCAAAAACAAGCAGACTTCAGCGAATGCAAGTTAAGGCGCTCAGGTGGCACAACGTGGCGGGGAATCCCAAGTGTAACTGTACGCATGCCCCAAAGCAGTCGTGCTCACGAGAAATCCTGTATACTATTCCAAACACTAACGACTGAGATACTGTTATCTTGGAGAATACAGCCCACCACATTTAAGATGACGTAAATTTAATATACGGCCAAGAGTGAAGCTGCGATATATACACCAGCACACCAACTCTGCTGTCAGCGATTTATAATTTTACATTCAGAGAATAACACGGATGGGTCCGGTGATGCTAATAGTGCGTCTCAACTTGCAAGAATTTGAGATTTTGGAATGACGAGGGTAAGTTTACCAATAGATCTAACAGGTTTTTGGTCTTTTCCATTTGGGAGAGACATTCTAGCTAAGAGGTCACCGACTGGAATTAAGAAGACATTCATTGTGTATCCTCTGAAGGTAATCGGGCAACCTGATCATTACTCAACCAAAAGTGGTTGAGCGTTCGCATATGATTATTCGGTCGTGCCCAATGTGAGGTCAGTGGTACAGTGGGCAACACGGTTGCCTCATTAAAGCCTGGCCGGAGTTCTAGTCTCGGCCGTGGCAAGGATATGCACTGCTGACGAGCTCTGATGAGAACAAAACTCGAGTCTAGTGCTTCCTTTTTGACAGTCGTTCGGAAATTGTATGGAAATGCTACAGCTGCTATCAAATATGGATTAGGTTCATACAAAACAAAATCCCTTACTACTCGCCAGTGACGTTTATCGTACTCAATTTTGAAAGCCATCCGTAAGCCTCCTGATTTATTTTGCAATTGTCGAAACAGACGAATTATCCTTTGTAGAAGTACAACGTCTTTGAATTTATCAAAATTCGCGTGATGTCTTCCGCCAGCCATGTTTTGATGTGCAGGGCTAATATGTGTGGCTGGTCCTCGTCGAGAGTTACAACGTCACGCTCGTGAGTACTTTTCTGAAAAAAACCGCTAAGCTTCAATTCACTGATTATTGTATACACAGATTAGTACGAGGAGGCAAGATGTTATGAACAGCGGGCTTATTTGCAATCCGTGTTTGCTACCACTGATGCTACAGAACTGGATATTCCGGTTCATAAACGATAGATTAGGTCATATTCAATATTATTATATCCTATCACAGGCCACTATACAGGAGGACACGCAAAATATAATCGTTCGAAGATAAGGACACAAAACCCTAATCCCGTCACGACGGATGTTCGCCTAGCCCCCTTTAAAGGAAATTGGCGTGACTAGCAGTTTAGCAATATTTTACGTTCCCCTTTCATTACATACGGCACAATGATATCACCTCTAAACAACATACCGCGTACTTGATGAATTTTTTTCATGTAATGCATATTTTGCGTGTTGCAAAATTGTTTCGCTTCTTAGAGTGGTCTGTTTCGGGCTGTCACTCTTATTTGTTGTAAAGCTAGGTGGCTGTAACGGTTGACGTCTGTTTGAAAAGCAGGTCTCCAAACTTCGGAACGACAACAAGGAACAGAGAGAACTGTTGCACAAGTCATTAGGAAAGCTCGTAACTCTCGAGGTCAGGATATAGGATATGATAAACAATATCAGCAGTCCACCGCTGCAATCTCAGCCAACTGTCCTCTCCAGCCACAGTGCAGACTTTAGGGAAATTTCTAGAAATGAACAGTGAACTGGATGAGGAAGAAGTACACAAGGGTTTAGAAAGCAATATGCGTAACGGTTTGTAACACTTTGGCTCTCTAAAATACTTTTAATATCTGTATGACGAGAAAAGTGAAGACATATTCTAAGCGCCCTGTTCTTCGGGTGCCAATAACTAACAAGCTCTCCTTTTGCACTTTATTGCTATTTGCACGCCGCTGTGATGATGATGATTGCTCCAAATCGTAGAGTCACACCCTTACAATCAATTGCCGGGACGAACGGTTGATAGGTGCACACAAAAGGTTTTGTTTCAATCTTTTAAAAGACGCCTTTCTATCTTATCTGAACTGGTATCAACAAGGTGATGGATAGATAAAACACTACATAATGACTCGGTTTCAACGAGCTCTAGAGAGAGGGACGATAGTTAATCCAAACACTGATATTCTGAAAACAATAAAAATCCATATATTAATGAAGGTCAATTTATTCAAATAGTGATATGCAACAAGGCTATACGATAAACAGGAAACAGGAAGAAACAAAGGAAAATATGAACAGGTATAGTGTAAAGCGGATACAAGTCAATATGTGTTTGGAGTAGTTCTAAGTTAACGAACAGTACAGAAGCACTGCTTAGTATGTGTGACATTTCTGTTCATTTGCAGATCTGGATAACATGAAGAAATTTCTTAAGGATGAATCCTAGCGTTATCAAAAGTAGTTGCCTGCGTTGAACGATTGATGATTGCCCTGTGTTTAATGAAAAGTCATTGATCACGCTAGCTGTCTTCATTTGTTACCTTTTCATTAGTTGCTCTTCTTAATCTTACATTCGAAATCCTTCTGGCAGTCATTACGAGTCTTCTTTGTAAAGACTTGCTCGACGATTCGAATTGCCAGTACAGTAAATCATTCTCCTATGAACGTTAACTCCGATATGCTACTGTAGCTTGATGACGTTTACTTGTCGAAGCCTGTTCTTGTGCAGTTTGTTCGTTTTTACTTCCTGCTGCTGGACCTTTTTTATATGTATTTTTGATTTCACATGCGCATTATGGCCCCTTCATTACCTGACTTGTATTTGGTCGTGTTCCGGTGAACTGTTGATATCGAACCCTGTAAATTTAGTGGATTCAATATCGAGGCTCGTTGTTAATTTTCTCCGTGTGGTTTATTAACATTTCTCTTTTGCCTCAGCAACTTATTAATAAAAAATTCGCCTTTGCGACCGTCTTCCACTTTGGACCCGAATAGGTTGCTCAGTGGGATCAGAATTTAGAGCCATTCGCTTCATCATAAATGTAACGAAGGACGTTGAGAGTAGACTAAGCGTAGCTCGAAGAATCTCGAGACGTCAGGGATCAACAACCGGTTCAGTCTGGCGCTATGACCTTCTGGTGTTGCATTGATCCCTGTCGCAACAGGCAGCGCATTGTGTCTCTGGGATTGTTTCTATTTCGACCTCGTGTCACTGAAACTTGTGGGAAAGATTCCGCTCTATAATCTACGGTTGAATTGGCGTTGTGGGAGGGTTTGGCGGTAGAATATTTTCGCCTACCCACCATGCGGAAAATAGCAGACGGTGCAACCCGAGTTATCATGTGCTGCGGCTGATACAGCACCCCATTTTATTTATGGTGAGCGCGCTGAACCACCTCCTCGTGGTGCCCACTGGGCGGTCTAGGGGCATACCTTGACTGGCTGAGAGTTCAGCAACTCCAGATAGGGCCAACTACTCTACCTTATTTTAATCGTACTGGTTACATTCGATCATGACAATAAAGTTAGCGTCAGCACCTCCATGCAGGCAACTGCCAGTACACAGGATAGACGAGCGGAGTACACCTGTTCAGAATGTGGCCAGGTTTGCAAATCGAATGCTGGCTTGTCGGCGCATACTCGTATGCATCGACGCAGGAATGATCCAGAGTGGGAAGTAGACAGTCAACGTGCCACAATCTTTGTGCCAACTATGACCGCAGCTTCTCCATCAAAATTGGTCTCAGCCAACACAGAAGGCATGCACATCCTGTCGAACGCAATCATGAAAAGCTCATGTCCATGAAAACCGCCGGATCCAATTGATCTCAGCAATAATCGGCTTCTCTCATCAGATGTGCCGATACACTGGCTCCGTCGTGCCCTACTCGACGCAACCTTCACCATCGGCTCCTGTTGCGTTTCCCAGGCCGTACTTTGGAGAGTATTCGGATTCGTCTGTATGCGCTGAATTGACACGGGAATACTGTCCCTGCTGCTGGTCCAACCACCGGGTCACAGACTAACACGACATCGGATATTGGGTCCCAAGCTGCTAATCACTCTGAGTGGTTTACTTGTTTCATCCAAACAGTGATTACCCAGCCGAAGTCTAATTGTAAGGCTTTCCTTTACAGCGATGAACTACTAGCTATTGCCCGCGGTCTCCAGGCAGGCATTTTCACAGTGGTGCAGGCTAAATCGCAGTTGAACATGAGCGCTTCACTAATTGTTCCGTACACTAGGCGACTTGTCACTGGACGACGTGGTCGTGTTTACGTCGGAATTCACCTGACCACGAAACAGATACGGAAGGCTAACTACGCAGCGATCCAAACACTCTACCACCAACGTAAGAAAGACGCCGCGTTTCCAGTTTTTTCTGGAAATTGGCGAACTGCCTATAAGATGAACCGCGGCCTCCCAGATAATTCCAACGAATACTGGTCCGAGGTACTATCGGCTCATCTACATCTTGATGAGCGACCATCTAGCACATTTCTACCTCCGGACTGGTCATTGGTCGACCCGATCACTGGAGATGAAGTATCACGTACCTTGAAGCATATGGGAAACACCGCTCCGGATTTAGACAAACCGTTGCCCAAACACTTGAAGCGTATGAAAGTTGATGCCCTGGCCGTATATTTCAACATTTTCCTGCTAACCCAAGGTTGTCCAGTCCATTTGTGCCGCTCTCGCATCACGCTTGTACCCAAGGTAAAGTGACCTTCATCTCTCACAGAGCTCAGACCTATCGCCGTATCTTCAACGTTGATACGTTGTTTCCACAAGATATTGGCCAATCGTTGGAACTCGCGCTTGCAACTGCCCGCTCTCCAGTTTGCATTCCTACATCGTGACGGTTGCCTTGAGGAAACCACCCTGCTTCACGCGCTGCTTCTGAACTCATGTAACACGTCTTCAAGTTTGTGTGCGGCCTTTATCGATGTGCCCAAAGCGTTTGATTCTATCTCACAAGATTCGATTATCAGATCGGCCCGAGCCTTCGGTGCTCCTCTACCTCTAACGCATTACATTGCCGAATCCTACATGAATGCTTCCGCTACGCTCAATGGCTCCGTTCTTCGGTCCCAGCTTGGTGTTCTCCAGGGTGACCCACTGTCCCCGCTACTATTCATCATGGCAATGGATGAGGCACTATCTCGACTGAAGCTTGGCTACCATTTCCACGACACACTGGTTAGTGGTTTCACTTACGCCGACGATCTGATCCTTTTAGCTGAGAATCCTACGCGTCTCTCTGAGAAGCTTGCAGCCGCCTCTAGTGCCCTGGAACTATCCGGACTGAAGACCAACAAGCATAAACCTAAACTCATGGTCATCCGTTGCGACCATAAACACTATGTAACTGTCATCTCCGATGAGTCTATCCACTTCGGCCAAGACATTATCCACTCACTAAGCGCCTCTGACACGGTGACCTATCTGGGTATCCCGTTCATCTGGAAGGGTAAAACATTTACTAGACACCGTCTGCAACTTCGTAAGATGCTGGATGAAACTACCAAAGCGCCCCCGAAGCCACACCAACGCCTTGTACTCCTGCGACAGCATCTGATCCCGAAGATGAATCACTCGTTAGTATTGAACCAAGTCCACCGTAACACGCTCAGAGCCATGGACTGTACGATTCGCCAGTTTGTTCGGCAGTGGCTTCGCCTTCCTAAAGATACACCAATCAGTTACATCCATGCCCCAATTCGTTTGGGCGGTTTAGGCATCCCAAGTTTGTCTACCACTATTCTAATCACGCGCAAATCTCTAGTGGACAGACTTCCCTTCAGTCAATGTCCAGTTCTGCGGAATGTGGTCGCAGGTAATTCGTTTGGCCCTATCTTGAAGGAAATGAACATCCCTGTACCTGTTCATGGTGTAGTGGTGACGAACAAAGAGGAAGCCCATGTGGCATGGATGGATAAACTCTACCATTCGCTTGATGGCCGTGGTCATCAGGCAGTGTCATGCTCTCCA